>JAUKPP010295326.1:0-19683 GCA_032273245.1 Phyllaplysia taylori
GGGGGGGGGGAGGCGAAAGGAACGTGTTGTTACTGCAATATCAATTGTGATTACTTTTTTCCTTATGTTTAGAGTATCCCATTGAGTTAGGCTATCAAGAACTGGTCACGTGTAATTCGATATAATATTTAGCCTGCCCTGGGGTTTTTTTCTCTTTGTCATAGAAAAAGCTCAACCTAGGATCTCACATTTTTCTCACAGAAATATCTTATAAGATTGTTTTCCTCCCCAGATTTCCGTTACTTCCTCCTGGGCCGGGACGTTCCCTCCAGGAAGGAGGTTTTAGCTATGGCTGAGGCGGCCAAGAAGAAGAAAGAGGAGGAGGAGAGGTTGGCCAAGGAGGAGGAGGAGAGGGCAGCTGCGGAGGCCGCGGAGGAGGCGAAGAGGTTGTCTGCCCCTGACGGAGATGAAGAAGATGACGTCACACCGAGGCCTCCGGAAGTGGAAACTACTTCCGGTGAGAGTGGATTTTCGGATGCAAAAACAGAAAGTCCCCCTGATATGACGTCCCAGCCGACTGCCACACTAACTCCCTCTAGTGAGGGACAAGACATTTCGTCAGTACCGGAGGTCAGCGTTAGTGATGAGTCATCTGGTGACGTCACAGGTGTCTGTCAGGCGACGTCTGAGGCTCCAGTGTCACCACTTCCGGTGGAGGAGGAGATCATCCAGCCAAACACGACCAGACGGGACCCGCAGATTAACGTCTCTTTTCTGGAAGACGGCAAACAGGAGCAAGATGATGATGATGATGGTGACGATGATGACGACGATGATTTCGACCCCCGCGACGACGGGCCCGTACCGCTCAGCGTCCACAGCGAACCCCTCAACCTGGCAGCCCCAGACCTGTCCGCCGTGATCCCGGTACCCGCCTCCCCGACCCTCACCCCCATCCCCACACCGCGAAAACGTCCATCTATCCTTGGCATCGGCGGTCTGTCCGTGTCGGCCGACATCAGCGAGGAGGAGCGGAGTCTGATGGAAGCGATAGAAGTTCTGAGAGGGGATATGAACAGAGAGAACAGACCAGCCTCACGACCTGGTCACCCGAGCGGTGGACATAGTCGACGAGGCTCAACCCAGCACGACCACACCGCTCTCGATTCCTGCCAAGATGTGGAAGATTATAATAACAGACTGGTGTTTAAACTCCCGCCTCGCCGGAAATCTAGCTTGGTCCCCCCTCCAGCCGCCCTCGTCAACTCGCACACACATCGCGATTCCCAGCACGAGTTTCCTCCCTCACTGTCGTCTGGGCACACGGGCAAAGTCCAACAGTCGAGCGCGGACTCGGACGAGGGTATCGGACTGGCGGAGGAGGAGCTCATAGAGAAGTCAGTGTACGTGCCGTGTACCGGCCAGCCGCCGAACGCGTCACTCAGGATATCGTTGCCTAGCGACCAAGACCTTCACTCGGATGACGAGTGGGGAGGTTCCGTGTCGTGTCGGAACATCACGGGGATTAAGATAGACTTAGAGAGTGTGGAGAATGAGGGAGAAGAGGGAGGAGGAGGGAGGGAGGGATTCGTCAGTTCTGAGAGGAGAGGCAGCTCATCCCGAGACGGCCGGATGTCGTCACTGGGTGTGTACGGTATGGCGTCAGACACGCCCCGGTCTGTGTCCCGGAGTGAGTTCAGCGCGCTCCACATGAGCCTGACGTCACCCAGATCCGGCTGCACCACGCCGGACGAGGAGGAGGATGAGGATAAAATCCTGTACGAGATCGGAGATGGACGCATCAGCAGCCGCTCTCTGGGCCGGACCATCCTGAGTGGGAGGAGTAACGCCTCGTCCCCTCACGACTGTGATGAAGACTCTGTCGTTCTCTCACTCCACGAGATGGATACAGCAGGACAGGATGAGCTGGGGGCGGGGAGGGATAACTCTACCGGTCGTCCCAGAGCCAGCTCGGCCAGACAGAGAAAGCCGACCAACAAGCGCAGCCTGAGCTGCCAGAAGATCGAGCTCAAAGAACTCAATCTCGACTCTCCGGTCACGGCCGATCAGTTTTCTAACCGTCAAAATTTCGGGGCCGTCCCGAGGAACTTTTCTAAATTCCTGGTGCTGGGTAAGAGTTCCAAGCTTGGAGACAACCCCTTGACCCCTCGTCAACCGACTACCCTCAAGCCGCGCCTCGGCTCAGCCACGGAGAGGACACCCATCTCCACCCGCCCACCGCCCGCCATGATCACCCCAACTCTCCGATGGGAAAGTTCCAGAAGGCCACAGACAGCGGCAGTGACGTCACGAGAACGTAACGTCCTCCAGCAGCGGCGGATCAATCTCATGGCGGACGAGATTTCCCCGATGCAAGACGCGCAGAGACAGTTTGACCTATTTCCTCTGCCGGAGAAAATCCAGATCCCGACTGAGGCCAACCCGCCGTCTGACCAAGACATGATCAACAGAGTGAAGCACATGGAGCGGAAAATACTCAAACGTTCTCAGACGAGCGCAGACTTTCTCCCGACCCTTCTAGAAATGGACGCGAGCGGTGGCGAGACGTCAAGAAGCGACGCCTACACGCCAAAAGCCCGCGCGAGCTCAGCGTCTGCGAGAAGACCCACATTGTCTGCTAGAAATCGTGTGTCCCAGGACAAGCGTGTGTCCATCATTGACTTGTCCAAGACGTTACGGAGGGACGCGGCGGTCAGGGGCAGCGCATCTCTGACCAGGAAACACTCCGGGTTCAAGAGTATGGTCCCCCTGGCCCGCGTGGTCATGGCCTACCAGTCGGCGCGGCGCAGACGTCAGAGCAGCGAGTTCTGCTCCATCTCCAGGCAGTTGGAGAAGCGCGGTGTGGTCTATCAGTCTACACCGGAAGCTGCCAAGTCAACTTACGCCGTGTCGCAGCAAAAAGAGCCGAAATTGTTGGAGAAACGAAAGAAGAAAAAGAAGCAAAAGCGAGCGAATTCTGGGCCGATAAAGCCAGTGGAGGGAGACGGGCTGGTGATTTCTCCAGAGACAGATGTGCCCACACTGGTCGGCGACTTTGATGAACCGGAAGATAACTCGGACCTGGATGAGATGGCGGATGACGTGGTGTTTGAGAAAGTCCGAAACTTGTCGTCTGCACCACTGATTGGCAGACGTGCTAGGCAGGGACTTCCGTTGTCGGGAGTCCGGGGCGGAAGTGGTGTCACACAGTCGTCAGTTGTGACCTTGGAGCTTCCGAACAATTCAAACTTCGACAGAAGGAAATTGAAAAACGTGTCTTTGTTATCGAAACTGCCAATCAAGTGAAGTTGCGAAGTGATCCCCCTTAGCTTCAAGAGACACCTACTCAAATCCGAATCTTGTTTCCACATGATTGACTAAATGGCAGTCTGAGGTGAAGTGGACGACCTCTGTGACGTCATACACTCGTGTCATAGCCAAGACAGCTTTGCCGGTTTGAGGCAGGCAAGTGGATCCATTTAGCAGCCGTGCTTCAGATTTTGTGTGAAATCTAAATATTTCCCCTCGATCCGTCTGGAATCTCCTCACCACGTAGTCCAGTTTGCCGGGAGAAAATTAGACATTTCAAAGGTGCAAAAATACGTTAAGAAACCCGAAACCTCAGCAGGAAGCAACGAACCCACAACCGGTGATTGACTGTGTACGTCCTCGATGATGATGAGACGCTTACAGTGGTCAGTGGTCAGCGGTATGACGTCAGCACAGGAAATACATCCCTCAAAATCGAGACACTTTCGTCGTCTTGTTCGATGTAACCTTCACAGCTTCAGGGCTGAGATGTCTAAGAATAACGTCAAGATGGCATTTCAGCGCCACGTGATGGGCCTGTCATGACAGCTAAAATTAAAATATATGATTCCCTGGCGAAGAGCCTAACCATTACACCACAGCGCCGATTTCACACTTGATACCGAGCGAGGATACTTACAGGAAATGGATCGCCACGTGACTTGATCGCCACGTGTCATTTCCCTACATCAGACATCGCCTTTGTATATGGAATACTTCCACGTTCAGGGGTAACGGTGATGTAGTATGTAGTGTACCTACTTTGGAACGCCGACATCCCAAGATCTACTCTCGATTTCGAAACAAACGAACTTGGGATATTTCGGCACATAGAAGAAAGCGCCCTCATCCTAGTACCGTACTCTGCAGATTTCCTTCTATAAAGATATTGAGCAAAGGGCTTCTCAAAACTAATTTGCAATAATCAGTACCGGTACTGCAGGAGCTACAAGCAGATTTTGTGTTAATTTCTTAGAATACAAGGTCTAAGACAAGAGAGTGGTACTGTGTGCGTGTTTGTGTGTGCGTGCGTGTGTGAGCCTGCGTGTCTGTGCGTATGTGTGTGTCTATGTGTACGTGTGTGTGTGTGTCTGTGTGTATGCGTGCGTGCGTGTGTGTGTGTGCGTGCATGCTTGTGCGCGCGCGCGCGTGCGTATGTGTGTGTGTGTGTGTGTGTGCCTGCCAATGGATGCTTTTATATGCGTTAGTACGACTACGAGTGTGTGCACTCGTGTAGTTGTATGTGTACAGGTGTGTGTCAATGAATGTGGTTGTGTGTCTGTGTACACGAAATGTAACTAGATGAGTAGATATGCGTGTACATGGTGTAACCAGGCTGTGATTGAGAGTACATTGCTATCCCAGAGAGAGAGGGAGAGAGAGAGAGAGAGAGGGAGAGAGAGGGGGTGAGAGGGAGAGAGAGGGAGAGAGAGAGAGGGAGAGAGGGAGAGAGAGGGAGAGAGAGGGGGTGAGAGGGAGAGAGAGAGGGAGAGAGAGGGAGAGAGAGAGAGGGAGAGAGAGAGAGGGAGGGAGAGAGAGAGGGAGAGAGAAAAAGAACAACACGTAGTGTCAACGTCAGCAAAGACTAGGCTAAAACAGCCAAAGATGCTGGCACCTCTATGAACAACCTACTTTAAACTAACTAACGCCAGCAGAGAAATGTGTCAAACACTTTGAGTTGTAATGAAAGCCGCAGGGGGAGGAGGAGAGTGTTACACCGGGCATGGTTGGGGATAGACATCGTCTGTATCTGGAGAAGATTGTAGCCTATATTTTGTTCCCTCCACCCCCACCCCCCCCCAAACCGGGTCCTTCAGTGGACAACGAAGAGAAGTTCAGCCTTCTTCAGAGGCAAATAACAAACCGGTACCCTTGGCAATTGGATTTCTGTATAAAGATTCATTTGTCTCATCAATCATTGGGGGTAAGCGCACGAGCGTAGAGTCCATACAAGCAAGGAAAGCAGTGCTTGCCCCACCATTTTGACCGGCATAAAAAAATGTATCTAATTTCCCTTTTAAGCCATCTTTCTTCTTTTAATTTGCTTGCTCTTACTCAAGGAGCACGCTTCGCCCCTGGGTAAGCGGGTGGGGGGCGGGTGGATGGGAGGGGGCAGAAAGTTGATCAATTCCCATTTCAAAATTCAATTTTATCAAACAAATCCATGTCCATCGATAGTAGATCGATAGTAGTAGCACAAGAAGAAATCTATCGTCATGATTCCCATCTCTGACAACTTTCTTGTTCCTTTCATACCTTTCAAAGTTTTTCATGCAATAATTGACACAATCACAAACGATTGTGCACTCTCGCGGAACATTATTCATGCAGAGGAAATGACATTACAGTACTCAATTCTGTTGCACGTCCATAAATTAAATGTGTATATATGTATATGTTTTCGATTGTTTTGAACGCGAAAGCGTTGCTGCATACATCATACTAGTCGGATTGAAAGCCCGCTGTAATATGTTTATCTTATTGTTGCTTGTATATAAAGTGTACAGATACCTTCGCCAATAGTGTGAGCTCGACTCTTTTGTGTGCTATCTGGTACTTTGCTTTTTGTCAGGAGAATCTAAGGAGGCCTTACAAGGATCATAATTTCTGAAATAAAGAGCTAACAAAATAAAAGACAGAAAAAAAATTAAAAAGAAAGAAAATGGTCCAATAAAATAATAGCCTACATGTAATGTCTTTAGCTGTTTGTTGGTTTTTGTTCTGAAAAAATAATTTTACAGAAAGTTCAACGAAAAAACAAAACAAGCAAATTGTCAGCACGCCAGTGAAATACTAAACAAGCGCTCGCTAGGTTTGTGTGTTATGGAGTCACACAAGCGTCTGACTAGATGAGTTCCAGACAGCACACAAACGCTCTCAGCTCTCATAATACAGTTCATGCCAGATCTTTCACTACTGAGATTTTTGCCCACAGCCCAGATGCCTGTGTTACACTGTGTATGCAATAGCGCCAACAGGCCTACAGTACGTTATAGTCTTGTATATTCATTGTTGGTATCGATGCTTTCAATTGTTAATCCAGTTGCCAAGAAATAATTCAGCGAATACAATAATTTTGTTCTTGGCCGACACATTTACTTGTTTGTTTTAGTTTTATTCTTGTTTTACGCCGCTATCGAAATTGTGAAGTCATTTCGGTGCCCTGGGAGTAGATTAGTGAGTTTGGTTACCAGTTTTACGTCCCTTGCAACACTGTAAGGTTATTTAAGAGACAGGCTACTTCCACCCTGCCTGTCAGGGCCAACCCCGGCTCAGAGGGAAAAATCCCAGCAGAAAAAAAAATCCAGATCGTCCGCGACCTGGATCGAACTCAACCATTGCACCCAGGCTGAGAGTGAGAGGGAAAAATCCCAGCACAAAAAAACCCAGGTCGTCTGAACACGGGATCGGTTGCCGATCTTCCACATGATGGGCAAAGAGACTAACCTGACTGAGCATTACACTGCTTGCACCACAGCACGGGTATACGTATAAGACAATAGTTATGTAACAACAAAGTCACAGAATGATGATGCAAATTGGAATATTTATTAGCCGGTAAACTATGTACATGTACACATTCGCAAACATAGACACGCACACACATAGACACACACACACATGTTGACACAAGGATCACGCACCCACACACAATGCATACAAAAAGAACAGCAACGCATCAGCTCTCGTCTATAGCGAGTGTGCATGGATGACGGTTAGTCCAAAGGAAGAAAATAGGAAGGTTCTACTGGTAAATAGAACATAAGACTAGTCATAAGGAGGATGACTAAGATATTAAATATTGTAGAATAATTATAGCAACGATAATAATAATAACAAAAATGATAATAATAATAATGTTAACAATGATAATAATAATAAATATTAATAATAATAATTACAATACTATAATAGTAACAATAACAACAATAACAATAATGATGAATCATGTTCATGGGTCTCAACTCAGAATTTTTTAAAAAGAGGAACTTTCCTTATGATCACTACAGAAAATCATTTTTGCGAAACACCTATTACTTTTATATTGTTTAGCCCCAGAATGCTGAAAAAAACAACCTAAAAATTTATCAAAGCTAGTTATTTCATACCAATATGAGGGTTTGGAAGATAATTTCAAGTGTGTCAACGAGTCACTTCCCTTGGACTTAGCGGAGAAATTGGCTGAAGCGGAAACCTGCTAAATAGCGGAGTCCTGGGACCCACGATAATGATAGATTATAACATAATAATATAAATAAACAATACCAACTGAAATAACTATCAGGAATAATAAGAACAAAAAAAAAGACAAAAGTAATATAATAATAACTGCTAATGACAATAGTCATAGTAATTGATAATTGCAATAGGAAACAACAGCGTACACGTTACACCAAAAGCGGTCAGCCCTTTTGCTCCGGTGTGACTGGACATCAAGCCACCAGTCACATGGGTCAGAGGTCACATGACTCGTCAACCTGGACGGGTGGATAAAGCGAAAGTCGCGAAGCTCAAGTTGTTGTTTTGCTTTATTTTTCGCGTGCATGTAACTGTGGGTCTCATTAGGAACACAGACGTGAACTGTGGGTCTCATTAGGAACACAGACGTGAACTGTGGGTCTCATTAGGAACACAGACGTGAACTGTGGGTCTCATTAGGAACACAGACGTGAACTAGAGTTAATAAAGGACTTCAAGCAAGATGCTTGAACCAGCTTGGTGAAAAGATTACTACAACAATACACACTTATAGCATAATCAAATTTCTTACTGTCTTATACTTCTACAGCATTCCAAACCCCGTTTTAACGTTACTTGAAGTAGATATACATAATAAATAACAATATTAATAACATAATAGTTTTAAAAATCATTAAATTATAACAACCAAACAGATGGTACATATCCAAGATAAGGTTTGCAAACGCAAGGAAAAACATTTTGCACAAAATAAATGCATTGTATACAGCTTAAAAGATAACTTAAAAGAGCAGAAAAAGAGAAGTTGAAAAACACTGAAAAACAAATAAGAGAATCAATAATGATACCAGCTATATAGGAGGTCACTTTAGATTACACAAACATCCATTAAAGAATGATGGGTGCTCTGTATTAAGGGAACAAATAGGAGGTAACTTTAGATTACACAAACATCCATTAAAGAATGATGGGTGCTCTGTATTAAGGGAACAAATCTACTATCACCTTGGGCAATCCGAGAAGCCTTTTGTAAAAGAACCACAAGTCTCCGAGTGGGGAACTTTGGAGCATGTCATGGCCACTCTACAAGTTTTCCCACACTCACAGAGACAAGATCTTCCATTGCCTGCTCAGCCGCCAGAGAGCGCTTCCAAGTTGTAAATATTGACTGCAGTGAGAGTGGAAGAGTGATGAGCCTAGAACAAGGCATCGGGCTTGAATCTAGATTTGAACAGACTACCTCATCCTGTTGAGCTCAACTGCCAAACTCCTGAACCACAGGGGCCACGTCAGAAGTTTTGAACTGTCAAAGCAAAAACTAACAAATAACAAATGTATATAAATGTGACAGAAGAAAAAAACCTTTGGTGCAGAAGCAGAGAAAACAAATAGATAAAAAACAAAGGCATGACAAAAAATCATTTTGCTGGCTCCGAACCACTTAGTAATTTGTTACAGCAGAATTTAACAGCAACGGAATTAAAGGTAACATGGAAACTTTACTTGATAAATATATGTGTAATGGAAAGGTTCTCATTGGGAACTCCAGTTTCATTACTTGATAATAATGCTCCGCATCTTTCACCCACAAAGTTACTGAAGCATGCAAAAAGACATGAGGCACTCACTCTCCACTCTCTCTCTTTCAAACACAAATATATTTGTCACACAGATGCACACTTTCACTCACAGCTAAAAACAGAAAAAAAATACGACGAGAAAAAAAAATCCACTGAAGCTGAAAATAAGCAAAACATGTTAAAAACCCAACAAAAATAGTCATTATTGTTATCAGCAGCGGTCTCTCTTCCCAGAACAGTTCACAACTTAAGCAAAGAAACAAAAGCTAAAGAGAACAAAATGGTTGACGGAGGAACAAGAGAGACAAAAGAACAAGTGCTAATACCTCTGAAGTAAACCACAGAAAGAAACAAAGAAAAAGGGAAACATTCACTTTGCGGAAAACACGTAACCCTCATGTGGCTGTCTTGCCTGGCAGGTTCAGTCCGGAAATTCCATCACTTCCCCCAGTGCAGTGAGAGAAAGACAGGAATCTCCGAAATCTCGCAACACATCTACTCGTCTCAAACCGCACATTTAACAAGGGAAGCCGAGAAAAAACAGAAAGTGCAAGAGCAAGAGAGGACAATTAAAAGAGATGACCAGAACTACACAGATACATTTTCTCCATGAAGTTGAGAGCAAGTCAGTAATATCACATGTGATGCCGTGTTTCCCTGTCATGATAAACCACTTATGAGATAGATGGACGTCTGCAAGCGGCACACAGGCTAAGACAGACCAACAAACACACAATTCCCCACAGCCATCTGGGAGTTTAGATAATAATACTTTCCAAAGAGATCACTATGTTCCTGTTGAACACTTACTCATGATAGATATGTTTTCTTATATGAACAACACCAAAGATTTTCTTAAGTTTTCGTAAACGTAAGACATTGTCCAGTTCGTTGAGCTGGATAGACCACATGCACAAGTTGGTCTTTCATCCTTCTTCATTGCGATCTAGCCACGCTAATGACTTGAATGAGAAATTCAGATAAAGTAAATGAAAAAACATTGATAAGGGTGCATTCTTTACAAGTCAAACCCATCAATATTGTAAACGCAAGTTTGTGTAGTCCGTCTACTAGTGTTACTGTAGGAAATGGGGGGGGGGGGGGGGGCGCGGCACAGGGGTCGTCAACACACAAACTTTGCTCTTCTACGAGACAACAGGAATCTCACACGCAACACATACTTAACTAGTCACAGACACACACATATTATCTTTTACATTATTCAAATTTTGTGGAAAGCATTGCAAAACAAAAAGGGTCATTGCTGGAGCTGGCCCTTAGTGTCGACTGACAACGGGGCTGTGAGGTTGAGAGATGACATGTGATATCCCAAGTCAATATTCCGACATGACATACCCTTGTCCTGGCCTGACGACCCGCACAGACTCGGTAAATAAAACATATAAACCCACTTTTAGAAACCTCGACTCATAACGATAATCTCCAAATATGAAAGAAAGACATCCAATCTACACACACTGTGAATTTAACAGGATATGAAAAAAACCCAGGACAACCCAAAGACTCCCATTTCGCCCTGGATATGAAACCAGACTTGTCGTAAGTGATGTGTGTAAGTGATGCGCACAGTCCCCAAAATTTCTTCAACTCCTCATGAACAACATGAAACTGTCGAGAGTCAAAGCAAACTGGCCACCCCAGCAGCAGCCACAGCAAGCCAATGGAGAAATACATGATTAAAACAAAATCCAAAAGCACATCTTAATTTGCACAATAATGCTTGCATTGACAAAGCTCGCAAACATCAGCCCCAAACAAAATTCTTGTCTAATGGACAGATTAGAATGAACACGGAACAATATTGCATGTGTCAGAGACACAGAGGTCAAGATGATGAACCCAAATAACCACCAGCAAGAAAGCCTTCTGACGTGAACAAGAAACAATCAGCCCTGTCTATGAGGGCAACAAGATCACGTGTTATGTAAACCACACACACAAAACAGATGTATACACACATAGAGACAAACACAGGTCAAGTTCAGGGAGCAAAAGGATGAACAATGCGCAGCGTAGATAGTGAGAAAAGGAAAAATATAACAAGAAAAAGATTGTGAAGGTGCGTTGTTCTACTGGTGATACACACATCTAATGCCTCACGTCATTCATAAGTTGATCAAAATACTTTGTGTGGATGCAACTGCATTAGTTTGCTTATACTGTTTCCAAACAAATTGTCTGAAATCCCAGAAGAAAAAAAAAGGAAAACTTAAGGGAAATGGCATTGTTTAGTATACATACACGTATGGGCTCTGAGCTTACATCATTGAGTCGTCGATCAGCAATCAGTTCTTATGGAATTAATTCAAGACGTCTGTGTCTGTCCACAGATCTAGCCAAGAGACAGGGGAGGTTCAACATTTACACTCCAATCATTTCAGACCTAGGCTAACACAGAAAAAGAAGCCAGAGCCTCTACAAATAACTAGTGAAAACTTGAACATTTCTATCTCGTGAAAACTTGGAACATTCCTAACTAGTGAAAACTTGGAAAATTTCTATCTTGTACAAACTTAGAACATTTCTATCTAGTGAAAAGTTAAAACATTTCTATCTAGTGAAAACGTACATCTCTATCTAGTGAAAACGTGAACATTTCATGATATCAGAACAACTGTGGTGGGCTCAAACACCTGAGAAAGTCGAGGTAAAAATCCAGAAAGAGGAAGTAGGTCACAAGAGAATAGATGCTGGAAATTTCCATCCATGGAGAGATTTATGTTGAAGATCTTTGGCGTAGGAGAAAGGATTAGATGTCTTAAGCAAAAAGACTATAGAAGCGGGCAAGGACATAGTTGACACAGTAGAGCATGCAAAAGAGGTCAATAATGAAATAGAGTTTTTGATATTTGACTTGAGCTCCCTACCGAGTCCATCAGCTAATCATTCCGAGCCTACAGCAAAAAAGGACAGATTCTAGACGACAGAAGCTCCAACCAACGAGCAGAGCAGAAGAATGCGTAGGTAAATATCAGACGGTCAATATATTATTTTGTCCCCAGTCCACTCGCTACCATCCCCACCCCGTCCCTCAAACAGATAATACTGTCTCTATCTAACTGAGTGTCTCTTATGGCACATGATCTGACAGATGTCTTGCCTTCTCTCACCTCGGCAGTGGCAGTGAGAGATGGAGGTGCCTGAGCTTTCTCAACTTTCTGCTGGTTTCAAAATGGAAGCTAACGGGGCCAACAGCAAAGACGAAACGAAAACCTCTCAGAAAGACTACTATCAAAGACACTTCCAGACAATGAAACAATGAATAGTGGTCCCAACGAAGCAAAAACAATTTCAACTGAACTTTTTGCATGCCTCATGAATAAACAAGTAATAAAGCAACGATTACTGGATTTGTAAAATGAAACCCTTTCCTTAAGCTTGCTCAATCAATTTCTATGAAATTCAATAAATTTACAGAAATTTGGTGGGTCTACCTATAAAATACTTTGAAACCATAACCATACGAACAAAGCCAAAAATAACATTATCATCTCTAAACGTCATATTTTCCTAATAACGCAATGAGTCAAGTGTAGGCATGCGGTACCAGACCAAAAAAAACATGACTCCAAACATCACGGTCGTTACATCGTGAACAAAAGTCGATAACGTCGCGGAGATGTTTGATGTCGGCTAATGCTATTGTTGGGTGATTAGTACACACATTTCTCGTACAATGGCAAAACATTTGGTCCAATAAATATAAACATCAAATAATGCGTACATCTCAAGAGCCATGGAAAAACTGTATAGCAAAATAAACAACCCAAAGAGCAAATGAAATTATTCAAATCACAAATAAGAACTTGATGGAAATAACAAAAAACAAGAAAATAAAAACCAAGATAAACACAGCCAGCAAACACTAAAGGTGTTCAAAATTTTCCATAGCTGTGACATATGAACAAAACAAAACAAAACAAAACAAAAAAAAACAAACAAATGTACAACCAATGTGGTGATGAATAAGGTAAATAGTCAAGTCCATCAAGATGTACCACATGGCAGGACATCAGAGTAAAAAAAATGAATCACCATGCAAAATGAGCTACAATTTATTGAGTAATCATCCCGTGTGAACGCAAGGAGCTCCGCATCGGAGCACATAGAACGTTTTTGTGTTGTATGTCATGAGCCTCTGCTGCACCAGAGGTTAAAGGTCAGAGCAAAACTCTCCTGTGTGTATGTGGGAGACACAGGAGTGAGAGAGCAGCAACCACGGAGAGATGGAGAGACGGAGAGAAGGAGAGATGCACGGGTTGGGAGTGTGAGCAGTCTGTGCTGAGAGGAAGCATCAGATGTGATGTTTATGTGCCTGTCTCTACCTGTTTGTGGGGATCTCATATTTGTATGTGTCACGGAAAATGTGTGTGGATTTTCATATTCTCATAATGTAATATTTTCTTTAGTTCCTACGCTCCAATACCATAATCACAATCATTTCCTATATATCTAACTTAAATTAAAACACAAACTAAACTTTGAAGAATGTCCTTTCTGTTCTCGTAACGAATGGACAGATGTAAAACTAATTGCAGATGTTACTATGTTCAGTCAATAATTCGAGAGGCAACACATCCCCTCCAGCTACCTCACTCCTGATGGGGACTGAACCGATTCATCCACTGAGAGTGTCTACGCTTCTCAAGTCTCGCTGTTGTCAACAGAACAAGAAACACTGCTGTGGTGTAGGAGGATGAAAACCAAATTGCGAGAAGCCTAAACAAATCCTATATCTGTGTCTGTTCACTCGTGCGTCTCCTCATCTCTCGGTGGTTCTCCCGGCGGCCGGGGCCTCACAGGGGCACTTTCTCCTCGGGCATGTCGTCCAGTGGCTGACCAGAGCCGCTGTCCTGGCCAGGAGTGGTCACTGATCCATCCTCGTTGACCTGGGCGTCACGGAATGCCTCGTCAATCTCGCTGGATGAGCGACTACCCGTCACCTTAGCCTGAAGGAAAAGATTGGAGCAGAGAGTTAGAAATGTAACAGAGGTGAATGACGACGGCAGTAATAAGAGTTATAGTAAGAAAAAAATATCATTCATATACAACAACAAAAGGCACTTCATCACCCAGGACATCAACATGAAAAGTGAATTTTGGGAATTTTTCAGCAGAGCAAAAACAACAACCAAACAACATAAAATATTTTTCTAAATAGAAAAAAAAAGTGAAAAATTACACTTGAAAAAGAAACTGATTTTTTAGCCATTCCATGAAATATCAATCTGACCACTGTTTGTCTCTGTAGCTTTCATCAAGTGACCACACAGTACAGGAAACATGGTAGGTAAGCATTAGGACAGTCAGCGTACAGGGAAAAGTTGAGTGCTCAAGTTTGCACAATCATAACTAAAACAGAGACGGTCTAACTTACTATTTGCATGGTGAGACCATAGACATCTAACAAAAATCTAGACAGCTTTCTCCAATGTCAGAGTAAAGGTAATCCTTTCTTCGTCCCCTATGACTATGGTGACAAGTGCCATGCACCCTATAGCATGGGTCCCAACACAAGTCCCAAATCTATCAGAACAATAGCACATAACCTTCATTTCTTGAACAAATTCCTGTCAGAATGCTTGGTCTACATTGTAAATAGTTGACTATGGTCTTGGGAGACAACAGCTCAAAGTGTAAGTGAATAAACTTTGTAACACATTCCCAAAGGACCTTATTGTGCTCCCGGATTAAGGTTAAAGATGTAAAAAACAGCCAAGGAAGCTGGTGACTCAACAGAAGCATATATCATAAGTAGCTAATGTGTTTGAGAGCAGCATGACAAGGATCACATCTCCAGTGTGACCATGAAAAGGAGGAGACAAACTAACAGAGCTCACAGAGACAATACCACTTGGTCCACCTCCAACCTCCTGGTAAACCATATCGCAGGGCGGCATGCCAACTATCCTAGCTTGATTTTGCTAACTTTTTAGGAGAGGCAAAAAACTGATTTTCTGCTACATGTACTATTTTACTCAAGATATCAAAGTATGAATTTAACCATTGTGAGTTTTTTATAAATCGCCAGTTCCCAGATTTCATCCGAGATTTTCACAGGTCATGCACCCCTTGCAAGTATCTTGGGATATGCAAAACAGTGATTTTCCCCAAAATCTGAGTTATGATAGTTGGCATGCCAACCTGCCATATGTGTGATATCTAATTTTACTTAGTTAAGAGTAGGTAAAAAATGCCCCTGGAATTTTGTAAAGAAAATGGAAAAATTACTAAGATTCCTAAGTGAGCAGCACATGCATAATAGACATTATCAATGTAGTTGAACAGATGAAATATGCTGAGAGCGATAGCTGTTGTTTCAATATAAATGACAGAAATAACGGGTGGAAAAAACTGGAAAAAGTACCAACCCTAGTACATAGATTTGACCTACTAGAGAATTCGATAAGAAACAAAACTTTGAGGTGAGAACCGGCCTGTAGGATTGTGGTGTGACAAGCCACATCAGCACACACGACACAACATGAACAACGTGGTGAGATACCATACACACAAGAGGCAACTTTTGTACATCAGCACACACGACACAACATGAACAACGTGGTGAGATACGATACACACAAGAGGCAACTTTTGTACATCAGCACACGACACCAAAAAGCTTATAATTTCATAAAGAGATGCAAGCTCGGTCTGGATTAGTAAGCCGAAAGAGAAAGAAAAATTTATATGCAAAAGAGTAGCAAAAGTCCTACTCTAGTGCGTTACTACGTCATAAGAGTAAAAAACTAGAATCATGACGTAGTTGATATGAATCAATTTTTATCACTAATTTATAGGTTTTAGGTTAATAATAATTTTGATGAGATTTTCTGTTTGTTTGTGCACTCTAAAAAAATTGTGTGTCTTGTTCTTTTCCTCTGGAAAATTAAGACGTATTTATTTATAGAGAAGCCAGCTTTTTTTTTTGCCATTTTGGCTTGGACCATAGCAGGGTGGAGCTGAATGCCACGGGACCTTGTCGGATAGGCGCCATGCTTGAAGAAAAGCGCTAGGAGTTGCGTCATAAAGGGAGGTAGGTTTCGGCTCTCAGTACTCCTCTCCGACGACACAACATGAACCACGTGGTGAGATACGATACACAAGAGGCAACTTTTGTACAAAGTATAGATAGAGATGATTACAAAGTATAGATAGAGATGATTACAAAGTATAGATAGAGATGATTACAAAGTATAGATAGAAATGATTACAAAGTATAGATAGAGATGATTACAAAGTATAGATAGAGATGATTACAAAGCACACACAGACACATGGGTGAATTAAACAAAATTGAGGGAGGGTGAGGGGGATGGGGGGCGGGCGGACCTGAATTTAATCAATCTAATGAGACGAACCAGCTACATATTGGGTAAAAAATTACACCTGTAAGTTAAATTGAGCAAAAGTTACATTTGAAAGAAAGAAAAAAAAAAAGACGACTCCCACTCTAGGAATAAATTGATGTGTAGAAAATGGGTAGATTTTTGGCCATCTTGTAAAATTTTGAAACTGTTGCTAACAGGAGTCTTTCACTCAAGGATTGTAACAATTCTCAGCAACTGAAAACACTGGACAAGCCTTGTCAATGCACACCTGTAGTAAATGTCTGTGCCAAAATGAGATGTTTGGTGGGAAATAAATACAGAAAAAAAATTCCTGAAAATCTATTAACCAAAACTTGCGAAGAATCACACACCAAACAAGCAATGCACACACTGGCGTACACACACACTGTGACTGGGGTTGGGGTCACTGGGGCACTACCAGAAAGAAATTATCCGGTGAAAAAAGAAAAAAGCAAAGTTGAAAAAAGTATGAAATACGCACACGAACACATTTAAAAAAAAAAAATCCAGCAATATTCTCCAATAATGAAACCAATATATATCTTTCTACTCCGAACAATACCAAAAGCATAAACAACAGAAAGGGTGCTGATAATATAATATACAATGGCACAACAAAAACTTAGGGGAAGGTGGCGAGAAAGACAATAGGAGAATTCGACAGATAGCTTCATTGGTAAACAGACAGAACAACATATAGAGACGTATAGATAGACAAATAAACAGACAAAAATAGATGAAAAGAAAGAGTGAGGAATTAAAATTTAGAAAGAGAGATGCAAAGAAAGAGTTAAAGAGAAGCATAAGGAAAGAGAGAGAGAGAGAGAGAGAGAGAGAGAGAGAGAGAGAGAGAGAGAGAGAGAGAGAGAGAGAGAGAGAGAAGAGTTAGAGAAGGAGTGAGATTGAGAGAGGAAGAGAGCAAAAAAAAAAGAGAAAAGCAAAGCAAACCTAAAGAACAAAATGTGTGAGGCACAAAGATTGGGTAGGGTTGTCATGACAACAGCGAGACGAGCAGCGCCACAGCCAGTGGTACGTGCACCGCCACAGCCACTCACCAGCCGCTCCTTCAAGCCTTCTATGGAGCGTGACGACTTGATGGGACAAGAGAAACCAGAGATATAGACCAAGACCATGATGGGAGGTGACAGGGGGGGGGGGGGGGTATAATGGGACGTGCGTGTGTGCAAGGGTACCACTGTGTGTGTGTACAGATTAATCATCACTGCATAATCCAGATTGTTTTTAATGATCTGTTGTTTGGAAGGGTACTTGACACACACTTTCCTCATTTCACCCAGGAGGGAGAGGATGGGTACCCCGCTATAGACAGTGAAAGACCATTTCAGTTTAGGGCCAGTAAAATGGAACTGCATGCTTGTTAGGGAGTTGGCATTGGTTCAGAATGGCATCAGGTCTGCTGGGGAAGTCTTATGAGTGTACATTATAGTTTGCTCTTGAGCTGGCATTGCATGACCACACAAATACCTTTTTGCACAACATAGGATATGATTTAAGAATTTTCATTACAGTGATTGCACCAGTTTTCATGTCTGTCTGTGTGTGTCTGTATCTCTGTGTGTGCCCATGTGTAGACACCTGCCTGAAGCTGAACAAAACTACACGCGAGCCATGTGTTGAACAAAACTACACGCGAGCCGTGTGTTGAACAAAACTACACGCGAGCTATGTGTTGAACAAAACTACACGCGAGCCATGTGTTGAACAAAACTACACGCGAGCCGTGTGTTGAACAAAGCTACACGCGCGCCGCGTGTCTGTGCTGTCAGGACAAAGCACCACCACCAGCCTCACACGGCTACAACATTGTGGGTCAGTCATCCCTAACAGCAAAGTAAGGGCACCTCATACACCCAACACCGAGTATGCAAAACAGTTGTTAGGAAGAAATAAGTCTCTGGCAAAGAAATCATAATATCTAAATATATTCTGGGTTGCAAAATAAGAGGTAATGTTCCCAGGATGTCCGCTTCCATCATGCCATACATGAAAAACTAAATTTAAGATAGAAGTACTTGATCTACGAGCTAAAACAACATGTGCCCATCTGTACTCGACGCAATGCAACAAAAGATGTAACAGCGTGACAGCAGATTGAGCACACTTCATGTTTTGAGCGGACTCTCCTGAAAACAAGCAGGTTGAGTTCACTTTCACGCGCAAATGCAGAAAAATACTCCACCAGGAACAAATATGGCCCGAAAGATTTGATTCTTGAATGATAACATCTAAATGGACAGTAATGGAAATCATCCTTCTGTTATCTGAGTCAGGCCCAGTGAAATTTTGGGCACTGGACTGATGTATCCTCAATATTTTATTCATTCTTTCTCTTCGTTCCTCTGCTTGCTATTATAGATAGTTTACTCATCTCATAGAGAGTTGACTGATCGCATAGATAGTTGACTGAATGCCCATCAAGCAAAAGTTCAACAATTTTCTGTGCACTGGATAGACAGTGATTCCTTGTATAAAATCAGCTTATCCACAATGCTATAAATCATGAATGACCAGTAGTAGGCTCCTTCTCTGTCAAGACCGACAATGGTTGCGCCTCGGAGTTTACAACTGTGAACCTCGTCTCGTGTGACTTATGAGACTAAATTGTCAGGTTTTTTAATATGTCTGTAGAGAAAAAGATCTTCAAGGAACCAAATGCACCAGACGACAGAACTGATCAAACGATTTACGAATTCTCAAATGGCAGGCAAGATCATCATTGCATACATAGATTTGATTTGGTTTGGTTACCAGTTTTATGTCCCCTGCAACACTGTAAAGTCATTTCAGAGACAGACTATTTCGACCTTGCCTGCCAGGGCTAACCCAGGCTGAGAGGGAAAAATCCCAGCAGAAAAAACAAAATCAAATCGTGCCTGTATAGGCCTACATAGATTTTTCATCATTCAAGAAATATATACTTGTCATACATACACATCATATATATATTGTAATAATTCAGATGCACATTTACTTACACTTCATTGAAAGAGTTCAAAATAAGAAGAAATTTTCTTTAAAAAAACAAGATTTAATAATATGCACAAGCAGAATGAATTGTTTTTCTGTCATGAAACATTTGTGAAAAGCAAAGGAATAAAAGCATTATGAAATGAAATAATAAAATAATGATTGCACTTTCACTGCGACCTACGAGAGACTGGTATTATAAATAAACCAAAGCAACATCCATATCCCAACTTTTCCTACTCCCCTCCCTCCCTCCCCTCCCTCCCCCCCCTCCCTCCCTCCCCTTCACCCCC
>JAUKPP010295327.1:0-10011 GCA_032273245.1 Phyllaplysia taylori
ATATCTGTCTTGATAGTCATTCTATTTGTTCTTTTCCCTGGGTAGTTTTATTGTTGTTGTTATTGCTACTGCTCTTGTTATCATTGTTGTTGGTGTTGTTGTCATATCGATATTGCTTCCGTTGTACCGGTGCTGTGTTTTAGTGGTTAGGCCCTTCGCCTGTCCTGCAGAAGACCCGAGTTCGACCCAGGTCGCAGACGATCTCCTAGGATTTTCCCGTTTCAGCACGGGTTGCCCTGCCCTAACAGACAGGATCGAAGTAGCCAGTCATTAAATGAACTTACTGTGTTGCAGGAGACGTAAAATCAAGTGACGTAACACTGGTAACAAAACTAAAAACAGTAGGTTCTATTGTATGGACTACATCTACGACTTTCTAAGTGCAACCATTGTCCTCATCTGCATCCTGGCACTGCTAGTATAATTTTGTCTTGAGAGTCTTCTTTTTCTTCCTCTCCCTGGGTTGTTTTATTGTTGTTGTTATTGCTACTGCTCTTGTTATCATTTTGTTGCTGTTGTTGTCGTCATTTTTGATATACCGGCGCTGTGGTGTAATGGTTAGGCTCTTCGCCTTGCATGCGGGAAGACCCTGGATCGATCCCCGGCCGCGGACGATCTGGGTTTTTTTCTGCTGGGATTTTTTTCCCCTCTCAGTCCAGGGTGGCCCTGACAGGCAGGGTCGAAGTAGCCCGTCTCTCAAATGACCTTACAGTGTTGCAGGGGACGTTAAACTAATAACCATACCATTTCTGATATTGCTGATATACCGGTCGAGACGATGGGATTTTTCCGTCTCAGCCCGGGCTGGCCCTGACAGACAGGGTCGAAGTTGCCCATCTCTTATTATATGACATTACAGTGTTGCAGTAGATGTGAAGCCAAACATGCCCTGTATTTTTGTTATTGTTTATTATTGCTTTACCGAATCGGCCTTATAGTGTCGATGTAGCCGTAAAACCATATTCGAACAAACGTCCATAACCTTTCTCTTCAGGTGACAAACCCGCAGCCGTGTCGTCCTTGACCTTGTACCATGTCTGTGTTGGAGTGACAGACGATACAATTTCTGCAACGCGACTAAGAGTGAGTAGGTGAAGACTGGTTTTACGCCCCTTGCAACAGTGCAAGGTCGTTATTTTAATACCAGGGCCACTTTGGCCTTTGAAGACAGAGTCAAACCCGGCGGAGAGGGATGATACAGGGACGATGCATCCAGAACAATGGAAGAGATCGGATTTAAAATTGCCTCACATGGGTTTCGAACTCGTATACTCTGTGCGAAAGGCGAGGCGCCTAATTATTAGGTTTGTATCCGTAAATTATTTCGTACCTGGCATAATGGTCAAATAGGAATAACCACGTTAATTGATCCAAATTTCTATTACGTTGTTTTGTCCCTTTATTTAGACATTTTTAAAAACTTTGTTTCTTGATTGTCAGATGTGTGAGACAAGCTTCTTTTTTTGTAATTTTGTACACCATTTAAGTTTGGTTTGGTTACTAGTTTTACGTCCCCTGCAACACTGTAAGGTCATTTCAGAGACGGGCTACTTCGACCCTGCCTGTCAGGGCCAACCCGGGCTTAGAGGGGGAAAATACCAGCAGAAAAAAAAACCCGAGATCTTTCGCGTTCGGGGTTCGAACCGGGGTCTTCCGCATGCAAGGCGAAGAGCCTAACCATTACACCACAGCACCGGCCACACCATTTGAGTGACCACATATTTTTTTTAAAATATCTTTTTTAGATCAGTTAGAAGTTATAAGTTCTTGGGTAATGACCTATTTTAGTCAGGCAGTTAGATGTCCACGAGACAGGACCAGTTTTAGTGTGATGAGACAATTTTGAGAAGTGTTGCTGTTGTTAGGTATTGAATTTTTATCATTACTGTGGAGTTTATTGAAACTGTGATGATTTCTTGGTTTTGGTTACCAGTTTTACATCCCCTCCAACACTGTAAGGTCATTTAAGAGACGGGGCTACTTCGACCCTGCCTGGCAGGGCAAACCTGGGCTGAAAGGGAAAAATCCCAGGGAAAAAAAACACAGACCGTTCGCACGTAGGATCAAACTCGTGTCTTCCTCATGGTAGGCGAGATCCTAAGCACTAATGTCTTGGACCTCCAGATAAAAAAAAGTATTTGCTCAAGTTTAAGAACTTTAGTTTCAGTCTAATTTATTTTGCGTCCAGTGTCGTCACATGTGAACTTTATTTTAAGCTAGCCCCAGTTCCTTACACATGTACACATCAGACGTAGGTCATCTGTTCTTACATCTAGAGTACAGTGTGGTTGGTTGGCAGGTGTTCTGGTGTGGTACTCCCCCATCTACTACTTCCTAAATGCAACCATTGTCCATATCTGCTTCCTGGCACTGAATTGAGCATGGTATATGTGTTGATAGTGCCGTAAAACTTCGACAAAGAAACAATATCCTGGTAATAGAATATTCGTAAAAGACTTGATAGTATGCATGGCTTTGCTTACATGATAAAAACAAATAACTGTTAGTTAGTTCAAAGTAAGTTGTTTATAGAGGCGCCAGCATCTTTGGCTGTTTTCGCCTCTTGGTAACACTGGGGTATTTTTTCCCTTGAAAGTCATTCCATCTGTGTTATGTTTATGCATGTTCCGTTGAGGTCCTATTTCGCTAGGTGCATTCATGCTTGGGGAGGGGATGAGGTTTGGAATGATGGGGAGGCGTGGGGTGGGCGAGGAGGAGTAGGGGATAGGAGTAGGAGGAGGATGAGGGAGGGAGGGATGGTATTAGGAGAAGGAGGCAGGGAGTAGGAGGAGTTGGGGAAGAAGGGAGAGGGGATAGGAGGAGGAGGAGGTGAAGAAGGAAGAGGGATAGGATGAGGAGGTGAAGAAGGGAAAGGGGAAAGAAGGAGGAGGGGTTGTTATTTTTATATTATTTTTGTGTTTTTGCTGCTTTTGTTGTTATTATTATTGTTGCTGTTGTTTTTTATTACTGTTGGGGATGTTGTTGCTGTTCCTTTTGTTGTTGTTATTGTTTATAATCTCTCTCCCGAAATGACCCTATCATTTAAAACCCAATCAAATATTTTGATACCTTTCTCCTCAGGTGACGACCCATAGCTGTGTCGTCCTTGACCTTGTACCATGTCTGTGTAGGAGTGACAGACGATACAATTTCTGCAACATAACTAAGAGTGAGGAGGTCAAGATAGTTGATTTTAATTTTACGCCCCACGCAACAGTGTAAGGTCATTTAAGTGGAGGTCCACTTCGTTCTTAGCAGACTGAGCCAACCCTGGCTGAGAGGGACGATAGCTTACGTCCAAGAAGAAAGACGCAGGTCCTTATTTATTTTAAAAAAGATTGCCTCCGTGAGCCTTGAACTCCCGGCCTCTACGCGATATGCTTAGCGATCACACTTTTTCTGCAAGATGACTAAGACTGAGGAGGTCAAGATGGTTGGTTCTGATTTTACGCCTCTTGCAACAGTATCGATTATGCCGTAAAACGTCAAAAATAGAAACAAGAAATCCTGCCATTGAAATGGCTTCACTGGCTAAGTAGGAAAAAACCGACAACAAACGGACAGACCTTGCAGCATCGATAGTGGCGTAAAACGTCAACAGAACAAACTTGTAATTAATGTATAGGCCTTAGTGATACGTATACATTTTGTACGGATTTTGTCAGTTTTACTAACTGAGCACTGGCATCGGGGTCGGAGGAAGTCTTCTTTATATTCCTCAAGCTGGGCTGTTGTTATTTAATGAAAATTATGTCGTCGCCCTTGCAGTCCATGTCATAACAGGTGAAGCTCCTCAGCTCTTCTCGTGTCTTGAGTGCAGCATGGGTGGTTGGCAGGTGCTCTGGTGTGGTCTGCCCCATCTATTACTTTCTAAGTGCAATAATCGTCCGTAGCTCTGCCTCCTGGCACTGAATTGACCCTATGTATTGATAGTGCTGTAAAACTTTGACAAAAGAAATGAAAAAATGCTAGCACTGAATTGACCACACAGCGTTGATCAAGCGTGGAGCGTTAAGTAGAAAAAAACAACAACAACACCTACAAACGGACAGACCTTACACCATTGAGAGTACCTTAAAGATTCAAAGGAAAATACACATAATATTATAATTCATTTGTGGACCCTAGTGATGAACTGACGCTGTGGTGTAATGTTTAGGCTCTTCGCCTTGCATGCGGTAAAACCCTGGATCGATTGGTTGGCCCTGACAGACAGTGTCGAAGTAGCCCGTCTCTTAAATGACCTTACAGTGTTGCAGGGGACGTAAAACTGGTAACCAAACCAAACTAGTGATGAATATTGCATTGTATGTACTTTGACAGTTTTACTTACTGATCAGGTAGCAGTAGGTACATCGGTGCTGTCGTGCAATGGGTTCAATCTTCGCCTGTTATGCGGAGGATCCGAGTTTGATCCTGGTCGCGGACGATCTGCGTTTTTTTCTGCTGGGATTTTTCACTCTCAGTCCGGGTTTGCCCGGGTAAGCAGGGTCAAAGTAGCCCGTCTTTTTAATGACCTGAAAGTGTTGCAGGTGTCATGAAACAGGCAACCAAACCAAAAACAGTAGGCGCTATTGTGTGGGCCACATTCTATGACAACGGCGTCTGTGGTGTAATGGTTCGGCGCTCGCCTTTCACGCAGAGAATGTGGGTTCGAGGCCCACGGGGGCACTTTCACCATTTTTCTGCTGGGACAATTTCTCTTTCAGCCCGGGTTTACCCTGACAGGGTTCAAGTAGTCGGCCTCTTAATGAACCTTTCTGTGAAGCAAGGGAGTTAAGCCAAAACCAAACTAAACCAAAACGTCTTTGATTTTCTAAGTGCAACCATTGACTTTATCTGCATCATGGCACTGAATTGAGCATGGTATATACATGTATATCATATCGATAGTCTTCTTTTTGTTTCCCTCACTTGCTTGTTTTATTGTTGTTGTTATTGCTACTGCTCTTGTTGTCATTATTGTTGCTGTTGTTGTCAATATTGATATTACTGTCGTTGTACCGGCGTTGTAATGTAATGGTTAGACCCTTCGCCTATCCTGCAGATGACCCGAGTTCGACCTCAGTCGCGGACGATCTCCTGGTATCTTTCAGTCTCAGCCCGGGTTGGCCCTAACAGGCCGGGTCGAAGTAGCCCGTCTCTTAAATGACCTTACAGTGTTGCAGGAGAGGTTAAACCAAACCTGCCGTTGTTGTTGTTGTTGTTGTTGTTGTAACTGTTTGTCATCTTTCTCCTGAAATGACCTTATAGTGTCGGTGGAGCCGTAAATCCATAATTGATTAAAAATTCTTAACTTTTCTTTTCAGGTGACGACCCCGTAATGATCTCGTCCTTTAGCGTGTACCATGTCGGCGTGGGAGTGACAGACGACACAATTGCTTCAACACGACCAAGGGTGAGGAGGAGATTTCTGTTTCACGCCCCTTGCAACAGTGTTAGGTTATTACTTTAAAAGCAGGGCCACTTCGACCTCGCCAACAGAGCGAAACCCGGCTGAGAGGGACGACACATCAAAGGAAAGAGATGGAAGATATTGTAGTATTATACATGTAAATTGCCTCACATTGGGCCTCTAGCTCAGTCCACCGGCGCTGTGGTGTAATGGTTAGGCTCTTCACCTTGCATGCGGGAAGACCCTAGATCGATCCCCGATCGCGGACGATCTGCCTTTTTTTCTGCTGGGATTTTTTCCCTCTCGGCCCGTGTTGGCCCTGACAGGCAGGATCGAAGTAGCTCGTCTCATAAATGACCTTACAGTGTTGCAGGGGACGCAAAACTGGTAACCAAACCAAAACTCCCGCCCTCTGTGCTAAAGGAAAGATACCCATGTGAACATGAAGTTAAAAATTTATTCAGACTTCATGTCATAGACGGTCAAGGGGGGAATAACTGCATTAATTGTTCCTAACTTTTATTTACACGGTTGTGTCCCATTATTCACTTTTTTTCCTTTTGGTGGTCATGAAGCTCTCTTCTTACATCTCCTTGCAACACTTTTAGGTCATTTAAAAGGAGGACCACTTCGACCTTGGTAAACAAAGCCAACCCCGGCTGAGACCTAAGTTACATCTAAGAAGACTGACGGAGATACTCGATAAAAAGTAATAAATTAGGTCGTGGATCTCGATCTCCCGTCATCTGCGCGAAAAACGGAGAGCCTAAACATTACACAACAGACGCAGGACCTCTGTTCTTTTTGTGTCCAGAGTACAGTGTGGTGGGTTGGTAGGTCCTCTGGTGTGGTCCTTCCTATGTACGACTTTCTAAGTGCAACCATTGTATTTATCTGCGTCATATCACTGAATTGACCACGGTCTTTGGTTTGGTTTGGTTTTGGTTTAACGCCCCATGCAACTCTATAAGGTCATTTACGAGGCGGGACCTCCGAATTTTACGTCCATCTCCGATAGGACGGGGCTCGGAGCCATATTAACTCCGAAAGAATCCCGGGGATCCTCCAGGGCTCGAACCCGGGACCTTCCCATCTGTGGGCGGGCGCACTACCGCTCGGCCATCGACGCCCCTCCACGGTATTTGTATGGATAGTGCCTTAAAACTTCGACAGAGGAAACAACAACATCCTGTAATTTAAATTTTCTCAAAAGAGTTGATAAAGCGAATGGCCTTGTTTGTTTGTTTGGGGTTTTACGGCTCCATCGACACTATAAGGTCATTTTGGTGCCTTGCTTAAAGGAATCAAAACAAACCTCAAACGGATAGACCTTGAAGTATTGATGGCACTGACAAACTTCAACAGAACGAACAGACCTTGCAGCATTGAGAGTGCGTTAGAATTCAAAGGAAAATACACATACGTAATTACTTGTGGGCCCTAGCGATGCATATTACATTGACAGTTTTACTTACTGAACAGGTAACAGTCGGTGCACCGGCGCGGTGATTAAATTGTTACGCTCTTCGCCTTTAATTTTAATGCGAAAGATCCGAATTCGATCCTAGTCGCGGACAATCTGCGCATTTTTCTGGAACTTTTTCCCTCTCAGCCTGGGTTGGCTTTGGAAGGCAAGGTAGAAGTAGCCCGCCTCTTAAATGACCTGACAGTGTTGCAGGTGTCGTAAAACTTTAACTAAACCAAAAACAGTCGGCTCTCTTGTGTGGGCCACATCTATGATACCGGCGTCTGTGGTGTAATGGTTTTGCGCTTCGCCAGTTTTTGCTGTCGTTGCTTTTATCGTTTATTATCTCTCTCTCGAAGTGACTTTATAGTCTCGATGGAGCCGTAAAACCCTAATCAAACAAACATTTCATTACCTTTCTCTTCAGGTGACCACCCTGTAGTCTTGTCGTCCTTGACCGTGTACCATGTCTGTGTGGGAGTGACAGACGATACAATTTCTTCAACACGACTAAGAGTGAGAAGGTTAAGACTGTTGATTTGGGTTTTTCGTCCCTTGCAACAGTGTAAGATAAACAATATTATTAAGAGCAGGGCCACTTCGGCCTTGAAGACAGAGCCAAACCCCGCTGAGAGGGACGCTACATCAAAGGAGAGAGATGGAAGGTATTGGAATTAAAATTGCCTCACATTGGGCCTCGAACTCCCGTCCTCTACGCGAAACGCGAAGTGCCTTAACACTATTATGTTGGAATTAATTCGGACTTAGCGTTTTGGTCAAAGGGGGATAACTACGTTAATTGATCATAATTTCTATTTACGTAGTTGTGTCCCTTTAGTTAAAACCCTTTTTTTTTTACTTCTTGATTTTACGTCTCCTTGCAACAGTGTAAGGTCATTTAAGAGGAGGGCACGGCCCCTTTGAGGTATCTGGCAACTATGGTTTGGTTTGGTTTGGGCTTAACGTCCCTTGCAACACTATGAGGTCATTTCAGGGACGGGCGACTTCGACCCTGCCTGTCAGGGCCAACCCGGGCTTAGAGGGACAATGTCCCAGCAGAAGAACGGAGATATACTCGATCAAACAAACTGCCCCACGCGGGCCTGGAACTCACGTCCTCTGCGTGGTAGGCGAAGCGCCTAACCATTACACCACCACGCCGGTGGCAACTATGGACTGAAGGTCGGGGAGTCCAGGGTGATAAGTGGTAACCATAGGGATTCTGCGGTTAGACTTTTGTGTCGTTTTTCTTAGAAAAGTAGATTCCCTAGAGATGAATTTCACCTTTTGGAAAGCTCTATTGATAACTGAATTTTTGTCATTTCTAGCAAGAAGAAATATACGAAGTTCTTGAAGGCGTTTGTCCAAAAGGTGCGAAGTAGAGCAGATGGGTCTCAGTCTATAAGCCAGGCCGAAAGGGAGGTTTTTCTTAATGTGTGGGGGAGGACAAGATGTCCAAAGAAGGTATTGGTGGGCATCAGCGGGTTTGCTGTATAGGTCTGTTTGGAGTTTACCATTTATTCTGAGAACCAGAACATCAAGGAAGCTAATCTATTCAGAGGAATATCCATGGGTGAATTTTATGTAGGGATGAAGGGTATTGGCAAACTTAAAGAATTTCTGAAGGGCTTCTAGACCATGATCCCAGATAAAG
Source organism: Phyllaplysia taylori (assembly GCA_032273245.1). NCBI lineage: Eukaryota > Metazoa > Mollusca > Gastropoda > Aplysiida > Aplysiidae > Phyllaplysia > Phyllaplysia taylori. The sequence goes on from JAUKPP010295327.1 coordinate 8,515, forward strand.
AATATAATCTCGTCAATGTATCCTTTCCAAAATGTTGGTTTGAGAGTAGAGTGCTCCAGAAGATTCGTTCAAGGGTTCTTATGTACAGGTTGGCATAGTTAGGGGCCATGCAAGTGTCCACGGATTTTGAAAGACGATCCTCTACGTCTGAGGTTGATCCTCGAAACTGCATGGAATCCTTTTTTAAAAACCAACAAAAGTACCCTTCTTTTTACCTATCCGCGTCATTTGTGCAATGGCTATATTCTTCGTCTATCACGCTGAAGACTCTTTTTACATTGCCATCACTGTGGTGAAATGGTTTGGCTCTTTGACTATCATGCAGAAGACCCGAGTTCAGTCCCGGGGTGCGAAGATCTGCGTTGTTTTGCTGCTCTGTCTGTTGTTTGTTTGTTTTGTTTTGTTCTGGGTTTTTTCTTAGCCCGCGTTGTCTCTGACAGGCCGGGTCGAGGTCGCCCGTCTTTTAAATGACCTAAAAGTGTTGAATGGGACGTAAAATTGGTAGCCAAACCAAACAAATTGATTAAGATTTTCGTGTGGGGACGAAGCATCAAAGTCAAAGCGCTGGAATCCGTCTTTCTCAGTCCACCGGCGCTGTGCTGTAATGGTTAGGCTCTTCGCCTATCATGCGGAAGATTCGAGATCAATCCCGCGAGCAGCTGATCAGCTTTTACTTCTGCTGAGATTTTTCCCTCGCAGCCCGCGTTGCCCTGGCAGACAAGGTCCAAGTGGCTCAACAGTGTTTCAGGGGGCTTAAAACTGAAAACCAAATCAAATCAAATCTCACTCCGGGTTGGCCCTAAAAAGGCGAGGTCGGTGTAGCTCGTCATTTAAAGCACCTTACAGCGTTGCTGGGGATGTAAAACTACAAAGGAACCAAATCTTTGAAAAACCTAAATGTGGCAACGGGTGTGAAAATACATTAAATGAAAAAACTAAGCCAATTCCAAGATGTTTAAATGGCTTCGATTTTTTAATTTTATTTCAGGAGTACGACCAGTCGGCCCAACGAAGAAACCAACACGATGTCAACATATAAAAATAGGAAAGCGACTCTGCACAAGCCCCGAGCGGAAAGCACTGGTTATTTTTGGCAGCATGGTAAGTTCCATTATAGATTAGTTTCCCTGCAACTGACAAAACAGGTCAATGGACGCTCCGCCTAACGCTTTAAACGATCGGTACCCGAGTCGATCCTACCTGAGGGCGATATCGTTTTTCTGCTAGGATTCATCTCTCTCATCCCGGATCACCTCTGTAGGCATATCGGAGAGAAGGAGTACCGAGAGCCGAAACTTACCTCCCTTTATGACACAACTCCTAGCACGTTTCTTCAACCTTGGCGCCTATTCGGCAAGGTCCCGTGGTGTTTGGCTCTACCCTACTATGACCCAAGGCAAAATGGAAAAAAAAACCTGGCTTCTCTATAAATAAATACGTCTTAATAACTACCAGATGAAAAGAACAAGACACACACTTATTTTACAGTGCACAAGC
>JAUKPP010295338.1:0-10011 GCA_032273245.1 Phyllaplysia taylori
GTGTGTGTGTGTGTGTGTGTGTGTGTGTGTGTGTGTGTGTGTGTGTGTGTGTGTGTGTGTGTGTGCGTGCGTGCGCGCGCGCGCGTGGGATTTGTATGACTGGCGTTATTATGCAGACTTGTAATTCTGTTTTACTGGGTGACTTATGAATGTCCTTGTTTACATTATTTGCAAAATGAATTTCCCTACGGAGATGATAAACTCTTTCTTTTTCTTTCTAAAGCATATAAACAGAAAACAAAAGTTCACGTATGACTCTGTTTCCTACAGATTTGCCATCAACGACAGGTGTACCTAGCACTGACACTAACATCCCGAGGTGCAATTTGGCAGGCCATGAGCAACAACCAGTGGTCGCTGCTGATGATCCAAAGACCGGCATTCTACCCGAAGGCACCATGCTTGTACCTCCAGGAACCGGCAATTTTCCTACAGGGACTCTTTTTGTATCTTTTGGGACCGCAGATATGCCTCCGGGGAGATTCCATTTTCCTACAGGGACCGGTCCTTTGTATCAAGACACCAGCTTTGCATATCCAAAGGCCGGCACTGTACTTTCTGAGAGTGGCCCTGTACCTTCAGAGACCGGCACTGTACCTCCAGGAACCGGCACTGTACCTCCAGGAACCAGCACTGTACCTCCATGGACCGGCACTGTATCTCCAGGAACCGGCACTGTACCTCCAGGAACCGGCACTGTACCTCCAGGAACCGGCACTGTACCTCCAGGAACCGGCACTTTACCTCCAGGGACCAGCACTGTACCTCCAGGGACCGACACTGTACCTCAAGGGACCGACACTGTACCTTTTGAGACTGGCCCTTTAGATTTAAGGACCGGCACTGTATCTCCAGGGACCGGCACTGTACCTTCTGAGACTGGCCCTATATATTTAGGGACCGGCACTGTACTTCCGGGGACCAGCAATATACCTCATGGGGCCAGCCCTGTATATTTAGGGAACGGCACTGTAGCCCCAGAAACCTGTACTGTACCTCATAGGGCTGGCCCTGTATATTCAGGGAGAGGCACTGTACCTTCTGAGATTGGCCCTTTAGATTTAAGGATCGGCACTGTGCCTCCAGAGACCGGCACTGTACATTCTGAGACTGGCCCTACATATTTAGGGACCGGCACTGTACCTCCAGTGACCGGCACTGTACCTCTTTGGACCAGCCCTATATATTCAGGGACCGGCACTGTGCCCCCAGAAACCGGCACTGTACCTCCATGGACCAACATTCCATCTTTAGAGGCCCTCGGTTACGGCACACATCCCCTATCTGGCTTCGATTCGCATCGGTCGAGGACCCCATGTTACCAGTCCTATCAAAGTACTGGGTGTGTCTCGGGCCCCTGCTCGCACGACGTCTGTGAAAGTGTCCACAACCTGTGCGAGACGATGGACCCGGCAGAGCGCGAGAAATTCCTCTCGTCTGTATTGGAAAAGGCTCAGAGTCAGACTCAAACTCAGGCTCAGGCTCAGGCTCAGGCTCAGCCTCAGGCTCAGGCTCAGGCTCAGCCTCAGGCTCAGGCTCAGGCTCAGGCTCAGGCTCAGCCTCAGAGCAAATTGAAACAAGGCGCCAGACGCAGTACTGCACGGCAGGTCAACGTACGGCTCAATAGCACAAAGGAACGGCTTCAGAGGAAATTAAAGTTAAAAAGGAAAGAGCTGGACATTGAGTCGGATGAAGAGAACTGTCCTGTTCATGACATACCGTTTGAATCAAGTGGAGAACGTTACGAAACTTACACAGACGTTGGCGTCGCAGAAGACGAGAACGGAGAATTGGTAACAGTCGTGACGGAATGTGTGTACAGTGTGGACGATGACGTCAATGTGTCACAGTCTAGTGTTGCCGACAGTACGAGCTGGGACGCAAAAAGTCCTATACTCGCAGGGCAAGAGGGCTTTCCTCGGGATGTGTTAGTTGATTATCCCACTGATAGTAAAGGAGATGACGTTAACCTCCCAAGCAACAAAGCCTCGACTTCTACGTCTGGTGAACCACACGCTACGGACACTAAAGTTGCGAGTCAAGGGGGAGAGAACAATGAAGGATTTTCGAAATCAAAGACGTCTATGAAACTTTCAAAGAAGGAGAGAAAAAGGCGACGGAAGAAGGGAAAAGGGCCGCCGCCAGCAAATACTGGGGATTGTAATGAACCCGACAAATTAACGCCGTCATGTGCTGACGATGACCCTGTGCCAACACCCTGGGACAATGAGGAAGACGGACAGAATCATGAGCTGGCCGTGACAGCTCCCGAGCAAGAAATGGAAGAAATAACACCTGAAACTGTCCAGAATTGCGGAACAGAGAAGTCAACTGCGGAGACCGAAACTCATGGCGGTGAGAATGCCAGTGAACTTGACTTGTCTGCAAAAGCCAACTTGGATGAAGCTCCGGTTAAAAAAGAGACCAACCACAATGGCGGGAAGCAGACTGGTGGGACAAGGAACAGCAAGAAAAGAGCTCAGCGAAAACTGAAACGTAAAGCAAGAAATGCAAAGCAAAATGACGGCGAAGCAGTAAGTGAAAAGTCACAGGGAAAAAGAAAGAAAAACAGACAATCTCTAGAGAGTCAAATGAACAGTTATCTCGCCTCTGACGACGAAAAAGACAGCGGTGTGTCAAAAGAATTCAACTCAATTCATAGGGAGGAAAACAACAAATCTACAGATAACAACCCAGGTGATGCATGTGATTCTACTCGTCTTGGAGGTATGTCGAGTAGTTCAACAGCAGGCGCACTGTATACGTTTAGCAGTGACGAGGAATGTGGTGCATCGCCGATAAGAGCAAACAAGACCAGCGATGGGGTGGCTTGTGAAGCAGGGATGTCTGATATAGATCTATTATATGAAGAAGATATCTGGAAACCAAGTAGCCGTGGAAATAGTGTCACTGGAAGTTTTCAAAATAGTGACGCAAAATCCCCAGAAAATCGTGGCAAAAGAAGGAAAGGCAGCCCCTTGCACTCCACCCCGCTTTGTGAGGAAATGGAACTTTCAGATCACGTCTTTTCCCCTACAGATGGCTGTGCTCGCCAAAATGGATTGAATGCAGATCTGGAAGTCCAAAACAGATTTACACTGTTGAGTGATGAACCTGCTGAAAACGCCCAGAAAGAATATCCCCAAGCCAAAGTGAATGATACAGTGGAAAGTGCTAAGACTAAGACCAGTTCCAGTAAGCCTTTCAAGCCAAGTAGAATCAAAGTCAGGAGTGAGACACGTGCAAATGCTATCCCACAAAATAAGACCGCGGGTGTCCACAAGGCTCGCGGTAAGGCAACTGTTGCTGATAAGCAAAGTAGATCAAACATTGGCGACCGCGTCCACATCGTTGTAAAGATGAAAAAGAAATTGGAAACTCCTGCAAACAATGTTGATAGAAATATAAACATCGGCCCAGGTCAACTGCTAAAGGTTCGTCTCGGATTGAATGTTTCTGACTTGGAAGTACAAGCCCTTCACAAAGAGGAAAAAAATCAACGCATTGGTAACAATGGAAGTGAGGGATCTATCAAGGAAGTAGAAGGTGAAATGGATAAGAATGGCGAGGTTGGGCCAGGATTGAAGACGGTTGAGGCATCGAGTGGTGCTGGTGTCTCTAATGACACGGCGTCTAATACAAAGACAAAAAAAATGGCAAAAGGGGAGACAGGTAATGTGACAACGAAAAAGACAGTTGGTTCTAAGGACCAGAGTCGAAGTGGCACCAAGACCAAGATATCCTCTTCGAGCTGTGGAGATATTTCTAAAGTTCCTAAATCGGACTTGGAATTCAAAGCACTTCACGAGATGGAAAACAAGCGACACACCGATAATAATGCAAGCGAAGGATCTAAGAAGAATCTTGCGTGCTATGAGGAAGAAGAAACGATCGAGCAGGGCAAGACTGGGCCAACACCTGTTGGTCAAGGCGTCAAGACGTCAACACAGGAGGTTTCACTTCCAGACGTGTTTGCGGGACGGAAGGCCGGTCAGGCATCGGGTAGAGCTGGTGACACTGACGACACAGCGCCTCATCCAAAGACGGGCAAAATGGAAAGAAGTGAAACAGACCATGTGATGACGAAAATGACAGCTGTTTCAAATTATCATCCCATTGATGGGTCCGATCAGAGCAGAAGTAGCACCAACATGTCCACTTTGAACTGTGGAAATATTTCTGAAGTCCCCAAGTATGACTTGGAATCCATAAGCAAGAAATGCACAGATAACAATGGAAGCGGAGAATCAAACATGTACAATGCTCGAGCGTGCCATGTGGAAGGTGAAACAATCGAACACGCGGAGATTGGGCAAGCATTTGATGACCAGGGAACCAAACCGCGGGCGGTTTCTTCACTTCCAGCCGCTTTTGCAGGATGGAAGACGGCTGAGGTATCGAGTAGAGCTGCTGTTTCTGACGACATGGCGTATCGTCAAAAGACGAGCAAAATGGAAAAGAGTGATGGAAGTGATAATGCAAAAACGAAAACAGTGGGTTCAAATTATCGGAGTAGAGGTGGCACCAAGACAAAGATGTCCGGTTCGAACGGGGAAAACCAAAGCAAGGTTTTAAAAGCAACAACGAAAAGTGATATTCCAAACAAGTTGAGTCTTACGTTGGCTACCAACTCAACACGGCCTTCACAAGATGTGCTGGAGCAACATCCAGCCTCCAAACCTGGGCGAAAAAGCATAGCAGAGCGCATCAGAAGATCTTCCTCGACGATTTTGCGTCTTTGCTCTCGTAAAACGCCAGATGAAAGCCATTCCTCTCCCGCAGCAGGAAATACTTTTGAATATTATAAACCTGGAGAAAAGGACTGCAGATTTCTCACAGACAAACCTCCTGTTGACGCGGAAAATCCCACTGCGACCTGCAAAAATGATCTTGGTGATTATGGACTAAAATCTTTGCTCTCATTGCTGTCTAAATCAAAGAAACTCGGTGCTCTTGAGAAAGAAAACGGGCCCAAAACTGTACCTCGGCACGAGAAAGTATCGTCAGCTGATCAAATTAACAAAACCAATATTAAAATTTCAAACAGGCTTGTGCCTCCCACTCTCGGGAAATACGTCAACAACAACCTAAGTCAAAACAACTTTGTGACGACTAAAGAAGCGAAAATTCAGTTTCCTTCAGAATCTACAGTAAAACCATTGGAACCAAATGTCTTCAAGTCTAACATCTCGTTCTTAAAATTTCTTCGACATGTAGCTCCGGACGGGAGAGTCGGGCTAGCGATTGATGCTGGGCACTTTCTTCCTGCCACGTCTAGACTCTTTCTATTTTGCCAGCAGGTGGAGAATTTTACACCACAGTCCCAGACTAAGGCGTTACAAACAGTTGACAACAATGCCTTCTCATCTCTGCACAAAAAGTACGTCCAAAGACTAATACTGGAAGGCAACACATGTGATGGATCCCATTTTAATGACCTGAGTTTTGAGCTTCCAGAGAAACCCGAGGACTTTCCTCCATTTGACCGGAAGGACGATGCGCACGGGCCCTTTTCCTCCACATACTGTAAGAAGGCTGCAGAGTACTGGAAAAATGTTGGTGAGCCAAAGTACAAACCAGAGGAAATGCTTGGCATCCCTTATGACTATGAACTTCACAGCAAACTCAGGTTACAGGTCAGCATGGATCTTTGTGAAGATGTTGGAAAAGATGAGGTTTCAAAGAGGCCATCGCGAATCCTTCCGAATGACTGGAGAGCCCAACTGACAGATGTGACACAGGCAGAGAGCATTGCTGTGTTGGACTTACAGGAGAAACAAAAGACGCTAAACGTTGAGAGTCACGATTTTTTCAACACACTTGTGGACGGATGTCTTGAAGAAGTCGGACAATTAACTCTTACTGGGGAGATCGAATCAGAAAATCGCAAGTCGCAATCTGGGCCGTTTGGTTGTGATCATTTCGAACAGCCAAACCAGCTTCTGTGGGATTCCGACATCGTCAGTGACATAAGGAAACAAAACTCTGGTATAATGAGCCATAAGGTCGTCAACATCTGGGCTTGTGACTGGGAACTCTTTGGCGATGAAAACACCGCAATGTACATGCCAAGAACATCTACGCACTCAGCAAAATGGCGTTTCCCATGTTCAGTTTTACAAGAAAGCGCTCTGAACCCGAACGCTCCTTCCTTTGATGGGGCTCCTACTCCTAGAGCCGAGGCCAGTGACAAACAAGCAGCTTTTACCCGCGCCAGGCACATACTGACCAAACATCTGGAGTCTTACGACAAAAGAATCGAGATTGTGACCTTAAATCTCCAAACTTGCCGTCACCACATGATGCAGGTCAGGCAGGACCAGATGACTCATGGACCATCCGGGGCCACCTTGCACAACGAAGCTTCCCTCAGACGTAAACGAAGTGCCCTCAAATATCAACTATCAGAACTGAACATTAAAAGGCAACAAGCTCTACACTACTTACAAAAAATGACTGAAGCAGCCCGAATTCGCAAGCGTTCTTCGCGCGTTGTCCCAACCTTTACCTGGTGTGAACAGCAAGCTAAGTCACACGTTGGCCATATCAGTTCAGACAATGACACGCCGGCAGACGTTAGCCAAAGTCCACTCCAAACTGAGTTCAGAGCTCCCGGCACCCCGACAAGAAAGACTTTCGAGCAGCCCCACGCGGCTTCAGACCACAATCCAGAGACGACACGGGCGTGTTTCACAGAACAGCTTCCATCAGTAAAGCTTCCGCTCTTACAACATCAAATGGTTGCCCAGAATAACGCCGTTTCGTCAGAACAAATCCAGTACCGTGCGAGGGCGCCTGTAGGGTGGCAGATGCAACAGCATCGATTTCCTGCGTCTCAGTCTCAAGGCAACACACATGGCACAAGCATGCCACACCCAAGGACCTCACCCGGCGGCCCGGCTCCGAATTTCCCCCAACCTGTGATGAATCGGTTCATCACGTCGTCTGGTGGCTTCTACAACCCAGCTCCCCGAGCTCCCACTAGGCCTCACATCGAGGTGCCTGTCGTGGACACGGGAAACCAGCACAGTGGGAGATTTATTCAAGGTCGAAAGCCCCATCCTGCAGGTAGTAGCGAAAAGACATTGAAACGTGTATTGCTGCCCGATGGCGCTGTTGCATACGTTCGTGAGCAACGAGAAGGATGAAGTGGAAGCCTCTGTCATTGACTTTTTAAAATGGCCTTGCTATAAGGAAGCATGATAATGTACATAATAATATTCTAATATTCTATAAGCATCATTGCCATGAGTCAAAAGAAAGAGCAATGCTGGTTAGGCGCCTTGCCTATCCACGGAAGACCCGAGTTTGATACCTCATGCGGATGATCGGCGGGTTTTTTTCTGCTGGGATCCGTCTCTCTCAATCCATGTTGGCTCTGGCATTATAGTCCGTGTCTTAAATTACCTTACAGTGTAGCAAGGGACCTAAAACTAGAAACTACGTGTATGCGGTAGCCTGGTAAAAAACACAAAAAAAACGGGACTTTGAAGAAATTAAAAGATTGATGGTTTGTGAAATTATCACCTAAAACGTTTAACTTTAAGACTTTACAAGGAGTACAATATACTTTTAATTTGCGGGCACTTTCTCTCGTCGTCATGTCGACAAGCTCTGGTTACAGAGACAGAGATATATGCTACATAGCAAAAGGAACAGCAATTATAATGTTTTCCATAAAGGTAAGCCTGACGGCTCTACATAGAAAATACGCGTGACTGCCAAAATAATACATGTACCTTGATAGATAAGTGAGAGTTTTCAAACAGCAAGCGTCATAGCCAAGTGAAGTTTGCTCCAGGTCCCCGATGCTGCCATAAAGTTTCTTCTCTAGTGGGGCATGGCACTGCCTGTCTGTATTCTGAGCGCCATGAAGAGATTACAGTGCTGCAGTGTGTGGTGGGCATTCTCTGGACCATGGCCGCACCGACATAGTCTCCCATTTCCAACTTAGTCAACATAATTGTGTTGCTTCAGTCTGTTGTGGTTGCTGCGTAACCTGAAGATCGTGATTTGGTCGGCCCTACATGGTGGTGGAAGGGGTCACGTTTCTTGTAATTGGGATAGGAATGATTCCATCTGTTCCCGATGGTTTTTGTTTGGGCCATCCTCAGTTTGGGTAATTTTGGCTCCTTCTTTGGTTAGATTAACAGTAAGTTCATTTCCAGTGATGTGACAGTGGCTAGGTATCCATCGAAGAGTGGTATTGACTTTTGTGTGCAGTCTGCGCAGTAGTGACAAGAGATGTTGCACTTGTGCAGTTTGTGGGTTTGGGGGTTTAAGTACAGACTTCGCATCAGTGAGAATGGGCTGATTGCAATTTTGTTGAGATGCTTCCGGGGCAAGGTGGCTGCTGTCTCTAGTGCTGTTGTTTCCACCTTTTAATTAAAGAATATGGATCCTGTAGGTATGCTATAGTGACTAAACGGATCTTTTACTTAGATTTTTACGAAGCATTGATCTCACAGTCCATCATATTTCTCTGTGGGCTGAGATAAGATGAATTGTAAATATATGTAATGATATATTTTCTAAAAATGAAATCTTTTAAAGACTCTATTACTACAATATATTATTTTTATGTTTATGCACTCGACACATACATTTTATACCACGCATATGCAGCATCTTATGTAAATGTAAACAATGACAATTTACAGTATTGCCCTAAACATTTTGTTATGGTTACATATTGCTGTCTTCCACAGTACATAATTTTTTTTTTTTATGAGAACAAGGACCATAAAGTTTATCCCATAAATTTTATCACTGCATACGTAGACATACAATGTTGTATTACTGTATAGAGACATAACCTTTCACAATATTTTCCACTGACTGGTTTAAATTCTTAAACAAATGTAACAGTAACTATTCTGATGTGTTTTATTTCGATCTTTATGTAAAAAAAAAAAAGAAAATGAACAGCCACAGCAGTGGGTTTTATCTGTCCCAGCTGCACGATACTCGGATACAATGCAATAAAGTCAGAACTCTTTATGAACGCCTGGTTGTGATCAGAGTTTTGTTTCAAAGTTGAAGCTGTTCTCGTCAAATTCCTGGCACTTGAATAACCTTTGTGTTTGAATTGTGCAACAAATACCGGCGATGAGGTGTAATGGTTTGGCTCTTCGCCTGCCATGCGGAAGACCCGAGTTCCATCCTGGCCGCGGACGGTCTGCGTTTTTATTCTGCTGGGATTTTTTCCCTTTCAGCCCGGGTTGGCCCAGACAGGCAGGGTCAAAGTAGCCCGTCTCTTAAATAACCTTAGAGTGTTTCAAGGGACGCAAAACTGCTAAGGCGGAGCGTCCACTGACGTGTTTTGTCAGTTGCAGGCCAGGCTCATATGTATATATCATAATATATAGGTGAACCTGGCCTGCAACTGACAAAACACGGCAGTGGACGCTCCACCTTACCAAAAGCAAACCAAACTGCAACATGTATACATGTATTATTGTTGTTTTATGGCACTGTGAACAATAGACAGGAACCTTATCGGCGGCAAATTTGGTTTGGTTTTGGTTTAACGCCCCATGCAACATTGTAAGGCCATTTACGAGGCGGGACCTCCGAATTTTACGTTCAGCTCCAATAGGACGGGGAGTCATGAAAACTTCGAAAAAAATCCCAATGAGCCTCCCCGGATTCAAACCCAGTAGGAACTCTATAGAGGCCACTGGTCACGTTAGTCTGTCAATATACTGCAACTGGGAGGGGGACAACATTATTTAGGTTCATGAGTGGGGTGTGCAAAGTTGGAGTTGGAGGTCCCAGTTTGAATCCTGGGAAAGTGATCCATATGTTCTAGGAATTTCCATGGCTTTGAGTCTTAAACCCAGCCTTAGTGGAGATGGGCATGAAATTCTTGGGCCCTGCCTCTTAAATAACCTTACACAGTATTACAAGAGGAGTAAACCCAGAGCAATCAAAGGGAGGGCATTTCAGCCGGCCCTAAGGGCCTGGCGAGGGTAGGGCCTATTCGCTGCCTGCTGCTGTCGGTTGCTCTAC
>JAUKPP010295349.1:0-10011 GCA_032273245.1 Phyllaplysia taylori
CCCCCCGGCCTTTTTTGTCTCGACCTGTCCCTACCAAATGACACTCAAGCAAAGCAGAATGTGTAAATGTTATTTTATATAAACACCTGGTAACCATAAACTTGGAGATGGCTAATTTGCACCTACTGCCATCAATATTGCATGGCGACGAACAGTGGAAGCGGAAATGAAATCCCAGAACCACTCCTAGAGAACTTTTGTTGCTGCCCTAAGTGTCAGATGGCGCGACAGGTAGTAAGCAGTAAGCAGCCATCAATATGATGCAAACAAATTTGTCTTGTCAGATAATGCCCTTTTTCCACTGTTCTTGGTAATGGATCCTTGTGAATTGTAGCTACACAACAAAAATCTAAAATTACATGCAATTTTCTTAAAGTCAAGAGTTATCTATAAAAAAAAAAAAGGAAGATTTTACCTGTTTGAGCCTCTATTTTGGATGACCGAGTCTTCACAGACAGTGATGGTCCAGGAATGACGTTGGTTGATGGAATGCTGTGCTCCCCATTGACTGGAGGAGGGGTTGAACCATGCAGTTGCTCAGCAACTGTCGCATCTTTTCCATCCGGCAAAGAGTTGTCTACTTCTTTGGCAGCGATCGTATCGCCTGGTTCATCTTTTGTAATTATCTCAGTTCCAACATCAGGTGGTGACAGTTCCCTTTTGCCTTCTTGATCTTGGATAGGCACAAAATTGTCAATGTCTTTAGAATTGTCAGGAGGTTGCACTACGCTGTGAATATTATCCTCAAGCACAACTGATGAAGAATTGTCTGAGAAGCCGGTTATCTCTGACGACAAGGCGGACGATTCTTCCTGGAATTTCATCTCTTCTTTATCTTTTGCAAGCTCCGCTACTTGCTCCTCCGGAACTTTGCTCTCCTCTTGCACAGCATCATCATTAAGACCAGCGTCATGCTCAGGGACACTCGGATCAGTAGTATGAGGCACTGTGGAGTCCTGAGTAGATGCACATGATGGTTGGGTTGAGGAGATGAGAATTTCTGAGGTTTCATCGCAGCGAGAATCATCTCTTCTGACGTACTCTTTGTCTGCGACTATTGTGGCTTGTTCAACAGTATCGCCATTCTCAGGTTTCAGAGAATCTACAATAGTATTATCATCATCTAGTTTTGGATTCGCTATCTGATCAGGTTGGTCATGACCGTTGCTATTACCGTCGCTAGTCATGCCCACACTTGTGAAATCTGCCTCTACAGACATTGAAAACTGCCTGGAGTCGGTGTCGCTGTCACTTAACACCTGGCTGAGCGACATCTGCTCTGACTGCTGTGTGTACAACAGTGGTGTATGTGATGTTGTGTTCGTGTCAACAACTTCACCAGAATCCACTGCTCCTGCCTGCTTGTCTTGAAGCAGATACGTCCCGGATGACTCACCATCTCCACCATTATCCACATCCGCTCTATCCTCAATCTCCCCACTGCGCCAGTCTACAGGCTCCAGGCTGAGACCATCGGTTCGTGAGAGTGAGAGTCTGTGCTGCACAATTCTGCTCGGGGAATCTTTCAAGTTGACCCCTTCGCTGACCACCACCATGCCCGAGGGGAGGTAAGTGTGGCCCATTATCTCAGCCGTGTCCACGAACTCAGCCTGAGACTCCATAGAGTCGACAGAGCCGCCACTGACGTCCTCCAGCAAAGATTCCACTTTCTCGGCGAGATTTGTCTTCCCTTCCTCACAGAGACCTGGTGTGGAAAAAAAAATGAACAAATAAATTGCTGCTGTGGTTGTTTCTACCCAAGAAAACCCTTGGGTCCTTGCCTTTCAGCGAAAACAAACAAATATAAAGTCATAAATGAAAATAAAGTCAGGGGGTGGGCATGGCTGAGAGATTACTGGGTTTTTCCCCCACACCTTTCGGACCTGGGGGGGCCATTTTCAGTCCAAGGGTGGGCATAGCTGGCCACAAGAAATACTAAGATTTGGCATCAGGGTCAGAAATAGGGTTGCTCAACAGCAGATTATACTATCATCCATGAATTTTACTTTTTTCACTGAGCCAGGCGTCCACAACTCACCAGATGTGAGAGACGACAATAGATCTTGCTTGATTCTCTTCACCACCGCCGGCCTCAGCTTGATCTGGTCGGCCGCCATCAGTAGTGAGGCCATGAGCGTCCAGTGGCAACGCTTGGACAGGACGGTGAACAGCTGGTAGACTGGCAGTAGTACCAGGCGAGTGACCGCACCGCTCTCCAGGAACAGATAGACATCGTTGTTACACACTGACAGATCCTGGACACCTGTGAAAATTACCAGGACACATGACATCGTAAATCTGCTGACAACTCAACTTTTGTTTTCTGCACACCCGATATAGTTTTGTTGAGGTTTTCCAGCACAAGCGATACTGTTAGCTCAATTCAGCTTCAGGAAATAGATTAGGACAATAGTAAGATTTAGAAAGGAGAAAGAGCAGACCCTACCAGAACGCTCGCTCATCTTCTGCGTAGGACATGAAGTTTGCAGCATGATCATGCTTCACTAACAAAAACTTTCATTTCATCAAATAGCAGGATTAAAATTTATCTATTATCACGGTAATCCTCAGCACTCTCTTTTTTTTTTTTCCTTCCTTCTTTAGAATCAGTGAATGTCAGTGCTCTCTGGTATGAAGATGAGAATATCATTGTATCATGTGTATCAAATGTCACAATTCTACTTTAATATCAGAAATTGAAAACTGAGGCTTCAAACTAACCCTGAGCCATATTTAAAAACAGCAATAAGAAAACATTATTTCAATCTCACCTTTAATATCCTCACACCATACAAGGAGCTTGACGTTGATTGGATCAAAGACATACAGGCCTTTCGAACTCCAAGTCACCAGAAACTGACTGTGAAATGGAACAATGAAGTGATTAACACGTTATTACATGTATGTCTTAAGAGTTCACCTAGTAGCACCTCTAACAAAAGTAAGGTAAAATCACGCCATATGGCACTGTAAGGGGCTGAAGAAAATGTGCATAGTAGAAGAGGCACACGGTTGGTAAGGCTAGAAAGAAGGCATACATCATAGAAGCCCCTCGAAATCATGTTGAAGGAGAATTGCACAACCTTCATTTCATTAAATGTTCATAACTTTTTGTACGTTCGGAGAACGTGGGCCCTACTAGTTGAATAGAAAAATTGTTGCTTTTATATAGTTTTTTCCTGTCAAATGTAAACATAGCAGGTTCAAATGTGGCAAAGCTAAAACAATTGTAATATAAAAAGCTCAAATGGGACAAAAAGTTCAAATATGAACACAGAAAGTGCAAATGTGCTAGCTTCAAATGTGAAAAAAGTGTATTCAAATGTGACCGAATACAGAATCAAAAGAAACATTGCAAGCTCAAATGTAACAAGAGATGAAAAGGAAGAAGCCAAGTGAGTACTTTGTCCCATTTTGTTGGCTTGGTTTGGGTTTTACAACTCCATCAACTCTGTAAGGTCATTTCGGTGCCCAGAACCATTTCAAAGCACATGGGTAGGAATTTTGAAAATTTTGCTCAGGCCGCCTGCGTTCTTCAAAGCGATATAACTGTTGTGCCTTGTGATCATCTACTTAGTCACCCGGTCATGTCACATTTGATTTGTAATTTGTGTCCTATTTGATTCTTCTATGTTGATATTTGAAATTTCATGGTGCGTTTTAGTGCAGGGAATCTCTTTCACATTAGAACTTGCTATGTCATAAAAGATTTATAATGTTACATTTGAACCTTCTATGCTCACATTTGAGCGGAAAAAACTATACAAGAAATAGAAGGAGTAGACAACACCCAAATTCCCACCAACCAACTACAAGGTGGCACAGCATCTTTATAGAGAAATAGTAACAGGCAGTGAATGAACACTGTTGCGAGGAAACAAAAAGGCATCTATCACACAAGAAAAATACCAACTGATAATACAAAAATAACTCATTTTAAAGAATTTAAAAAGTAATGGGCACAAGTTAAGTAAAAAACTAAATACACTCATTCTGCCCGAAACATAAAGGCATTCAAAACTGTTTTAGTTAACATTGTTACCTCAATCGGAACATCTTCAAAAAGTTGACGGACTGCCCTGTGAAGGTCTTGTTAACACACTCATAACTGTCCTGACTGTGAGGAGAAACAAAACATTTTCATGGAGAATTTTAGAGTAACTTGACCCTTCACCATCAAAATCATTCGACCTGCTGAATACAATGGCAATGTGATTTAGAAAAATTAGTAATTGAATAACCAGGTGTACATTCCATGATGCTAGTGTCTGACTTCAACTTTTCAACTTCCAATTATTTATTTGTTTTTTTATTTAAACTCCTCTTTCATCAAATACTGTTGTTTTATATTTCAACAAAAAATATAACCCATTCCCCATCCCTCCTATAAAATGACTTCTTGTACATTGTTATTTCTACAGTTCTTTGGGTTGGTTACCAGTTTTACGTCCCCTGCAACACTGTAAGGTCATTTAAGAGACAGGCTACTTCGACCCTGCCTATCAGGGCCAACCCGGGCTGAAAGGGAAAAAAATCCCAACAGAAAAAAAACCAGATCGTCCACGATCGGGGATCGAACCGGGGTCTTCCGCATGACAGGCGAAGAGCCTAAGCATTACACCAAAGCATCGGTTCTACAGTTCTGTGCATCTAGTATATGACAGACAGATCTAAATAAGAATCCACTCTAGTCAATTGGCAAGCAACAACATTCAACTATTCTTTCTCTATGCAAGTTTTAAATGGTTGAAGAGACTAATAAACAGCTAGTGGTGATGATGTAGTGTAAAGGGATGAATCTACAAACAAACAAAAAAGAAGCGAATCTATGTTCTTTAAAAATTCCCGCCTCAAACCCACAAGTCGGATACAGCCCCTCACTAAAGAAACGTCTTACCCGAGATTGACCACAGGTACAGGTGGGATGGCCAACAACTGTTTGAACTGGTGGGTGTTGAGAACTTTGCCCTGGAAGTCCACCTGGAACAGAGATGTACAAACATATTTTCGCCCTGTGTGTCTGATACTTAATGAAGGAGAACTGGGTGGAGATGTATGCTAGGATGTTTTTCTGATTCCCCACAAATAAATCTTGGACCCTACTCATTTTTCATTATGGAAATAAATTCATTCGATCTCGTAAAGGATAATGTCAATAGCTTCAGTTCTGTTTTCCCTTAAAGTCAAGTCCATATGACCGGTTGACAGCTATAAGCAGTGCTGAGAAGGGAAAGAAATAAGTAAGGAAAAAAAAGAGAGAGAGAGAGAGAGAGAGAGAGAGAGAGAAGGAGAGAAAAACAGAGAGAGACATACCGACAAAATGTGTGGTTCTAAACACAAAGCACACCTGTGCTGTGGTGTAATGGTTAGGCTCTTTGCAAGTCAAGCAGAAGACCGGAGTTCGATCACACCAGCAGGCTATCTGGGTTTTTTTCTGCATTGATTTTTTCCCCTCTCAGCCAGGGCTGGCCCTGTACGACAGGGTTGAAGTAGCCCATCTCTTGAAAGACCTTACAGTGTTGCAAGGGAGGTAAAACTGGTAACCAAACCAAACATATAGCACCAACCAGCAAAGTCCCTGATTTACTCAAGCTTCGCTACTGACCTGACTTTGCTGAAGCCAAGTCTAAGTCACATTAGAGAAGATGCAATCACAACATACAAACCATTACACAACACACTACACAGTGCCTAGCTTCATTCATCTCATTATAGAGGTTTTGTGGCACGATTTTATACAGCCCGTATGACGACACGACTTAGACTCTTGGGAAATCCCCGGGAAACCCCTTCATGTCATGTGCGAAATTCCATACGTTGTTTACTTCTGGAAGGCCCCGGAAGTAAGATGGAAATTGAATTTCAAGAACGGTTTTCATGCAATAGCAATCAAGTCAAACAAATTCAATCATGTAAAGAATCATCTCTGTTCAACAAGAGGCGTGCGCTACCCTTACGTCAAGGACACACCATTTTTTTACGGGCCCTTAACATTTTATAAATAGATTTTAGCGTTTTATAAATAGATTTCAAGGCGGAAGTAATAATTATTTTTTATTATTTCTATACGTCGAGTCGTCATACGGGCCGTATAAAATCATGCCACGAAACCTCTCAATTGTCACTGACATAGTGTGAGTTCTACATCAAACAATTTCCTGACAAGCCCATCGTCAAAAATAAACACACACACACGCACTACATCAAGAAGAGCCATGCGCTCTTCATTGACATCAATCTCTCATTTGTTTCGTTTACTACAAATTCGTCAATGGATTGTACAGTAGGGGTTTCCATTCGTACATTAGTTTTTACGTCCCCTGCAATACTGTTAAGTCATTTAAGAGACAAGCTACTTCGACCTTGCTTATCAAGGTCAACCTGGGCTGAGAGGGAAAATTCCCAGCAGAAAAAAAAACCTAGATCATCTGCGCTCGAGATCGAACTTGGGTCTTCCGCATGACACACAAAGAGCCTAACCATTACACCACAGCGCTGGTATTCGCACACTGAATATGCTTAATGTCACCTTTGCCTGACCTCGAGGAATTGCTTGTTTTGTAGTGATTTTACAGCAATATCCACACTGTTTAGTCCTGTCAGAGCCGGGAAGTAGAGTAGGACAATTTCAACGTTTAGAGAGAAGGAAAAGGAGCAGACTACACCAGAGCACCCACCAACCACCCACCTTTCAACCGTTTGTGCCCGTCCCGACACATTGACTTGACGTGGACTAGAGTGTAAAGAATGACAAGTGCTAACAAAGAGTTACCTCCCACATCCTAGAGCTGGGTCGAGCGCAGTAGATGACAGGGCACTGAGAGCTGGGTTCCAGGAAGAAACAGGATCCAAACTCGCCATCCCTGCACACAAGAAAAGATTTTACGACCCTTACATTTGTTCATCTTGTTGAGGTTTTGAGGCACTACCAACACTGTAAAGCCATTTCAGTGCCCGAAATGAAAGTAGATTAGGACAACAATAACACATAGAAAGAAGCAGAAGAGCGGACCACACCAAAGCACCCACCAACCTCCCAGGTTAAGGTTTTACAGAGCTACCAAGACTGCAAAGTAATAGACCTCTCCCTTACTCGATAAAAATAGTAACAACAGCGGGATAAGGGGCCAGATCTGCACCTAAATGCATTGTAATAAAAATAACCCTGGGATTTCCTGGCATAAAATCGAGTTAGGGATTGAACTATTGTAGTGCAAAGAAGTAGATGAGGACAAGATTAGAAAAATGGAGCAAAAAACACAAAGGACACTCGCCTCTTTCGAATAACAAAGAATGTAAACGTGTAAAAAAAATTTTTTAAATACATTGCCTTGTCCAAAGTGCCTACTATAGAATATTTCTTACAAAATATAACCTGCATCAATGAAATTTAGCAAAGACTTTGTCATCTGTAGGAAACCCTGACAATTTTACTCAAATTTACAAGAAAAATTAGGTATTCTATTCTAAACAGCTTGACAAAGACTCCACATCTCTGTCTTAGAGGGAAGAGTTAAATTTTTTTCTCAGGCCCTCTTTCAAATTACATCAATCAATATAATGCAAAGGGTGAAGCCACAACCAATAACATACAGTATGATTCAATATGAAAAAAATAATACAAACATCTTGACTAAAATTGGCACAGGGGAAAAAAAACTAACTAAAAAAAACCCACATTGACTATATACTATATATGAAAAAAACATCTCACATTCCTCGAATCAATATTGAAATAATACAACATACCTTTTCTTTGTTCCAATACTGGAATAGTTGTGCCTGAAATCAAATGAGGAAAGAAATTGAAATTACAGTTGCAATGGTACTACTACAAAAGAAGCTTTCTTTTAAATGACCGTACCTGAATACTTGACATCAACAATATGATCTGACAATAGAAATCTTCCATGGCTTTAGCACAACTTACAGAAGATCATCAAAACTTCATTGACCCTGTCAATGAAAGTATATTAATCTTATCAACTTCAGAATTATCAACTAATAAAGTTGTTTTAATGAAAATTACTGCAACTCCTTTGCCGAAATCAGAAACACACACATAAACATGAACACGTGTGCACACTCACAAACACAAAACATTGCCCATTAAAATTGTTATACTGTGCTTTGCGTTTGTGGTGGGTGGTTTTCTTCAAACGTGTTTTAATTCCTCAATCTCCACCCTGCTGGAATCCCATTGGATACCCCATAGCACCATGTCCATTGGAGAGCCACCTATTTTCCTATCCTCGCAAAACACAAACACTCCAATATAGAAAAAAAAAGGATCAAAATATAGGAATTCACTGCAAGAGATTATTAAGCCCACAGACTAAACTACTAGCGAGCCCGCATTGTGAGGAAAGCTCCATAATGAATGCAATTCAATATATAAAGAAGCTCTATAATGAACGCAATTCATTATTCATCATTACAGCCAGATCTCTTGGTACATACTTAGTGGTGTCAAACAAATGTGTGTGTGTCATTGTGGACACAAGTAGCTTGTCCCGCCACCAGTCCATCTGGTAAATGTTCGACTCCAGATACACAATCACCTCCGAGGGTTGTGAGAACAGCGTCTTGGTCTAAGAAACAACAATCACAGAATGTCAGAGCTGTAGCAAAGATAATAAATATATTACCATGACAAATTCAAATTTTTTTACATTCAGTAAAAGGCTGTATATTATATGCGTACAATCAAATTTGAATATTGAGTAATGAAAAAAATACTCTTACCAGAGCAAACTTTTTGTATACAAATTAAATGGGGGCAAGGGTTAATTAAGCTGTTTTTCCCCTCTTCCTAAAAGTTGTTTTCGTAATACAAAAAAGTCTATGGCAAAGGATGAATATAGATCTTATCTTGAAAGCATCAAGACAGAAATTGTTAGCCAAAATTTCCTGTAAAAAGGACAAATGAAGATTCTCCTCTTCTCATATCTTGTCAATTGGAGAGCCTGCTGCACCATCTTCACTACACTAGCACTTGCTAATCTAGGCACTATCACTATCACCCACTGGCACTAATGGACAATTTGGTCATTTTAGTGGGACGGTGGAATCACCCTGGTAACAACATATCATACAAAAGTAATCACAGATTTTTCATTTGAATGGCAGCCAGTAAACAAATGATCTTTGAATCCTGAATTGTCCATTTTTCTACTAAGCATGTGTGACTTTATACATACTCTTTCCCCGGCATCCTATGCCTTTGTGTTTATCAATAATCTTTTGAAATGAATGCTCTTTATTAGTTTTATTGTAAAGAGTGTTAATTCATGATCTGCTTGGAAACATAAGTGGAGGGTGGTACATAAATTACAGCTTCTGTAAGGTAGCAAAAGTGGGCTAAAAAAAAAGGTTGGCAAACACTGATTTTCGCCGTCAAAAAGCTCATCTCAAAATGCCAGACTGAAGCACTCACCTTTGTAGATGGCACGAATATGATGGAGACTTTGCCTGTGTCGTCTCCAACAAAGAGCTTGGAGCTGGAAGCATCCCAGACAAATGCTTTAACCTGGCGACCTGCATGATCGTGGGTCAACCGAACCCGCTCGGGTTTGGCCCGCCTCTCAATCCTCAACTCAAACACGGCTACCAGGCCCGTACTGAGGAGCAACAACATATCGTTCATTATTCACCTTCCTTCTTATAGGAATGAGTTCAGAGTTAACAACACTTCAAAATCTGAGAGGCCACCTGAGAAAATCTCTCTGTTGCACACTAATGTTTAAAAAGGCAGAAAAACAGAAAAGAGGCAGAAAAACAGAGAGTTGACTCAAACCTATAAACTAAATGTACAAGACAAGCAGCAACACAGCCCTCAATACGGAAAGAATCATTTGCTTCCACTTTCATGTTTCAACCTTTCCCCAGCTATTTTCACTTTTTTTTTTTTTTAAATATATTTTACTATCTACAATCGAACCTGCTCTAGCAACCACCTGTTCAAGACGACCACCTGTACAAACGACCACTTCTCACTTCCCCCCTTGATTT
>JAUKPP010295360.1:0-10011 GCA_032273245.1 Phyllaplysia taylori
GGGAAGGGTGTGAGAGAGAAAGAGAGAGAGGGAGAGGGAGGAGAGAAAGAGAGGGGGGATTAAAAGAATGGACAACTTGGTGTTCAGAAGTTTGGGCACCGCGCATCTTCTCAGCGACATCAAAGAGAAAACAGAAATGAACAGCCACATGAAAACAAACAAGACAAATAGAAAAGAGAAACAAAAAACCCCAAAACCATGCAACACTCGCGACATGTGTCCCCCGCCTCCGTCCTCCCGGTGCGCTATTTCCAACACGCGTGATTAACGAAATGTTTGCGCCCGCCATCTCTCTATTTGGCACAACGACGGCGACATGGGAGCGAAAGTAAGAACGGAAAAAAATCCCCAAAAAACACTGCCGTCATGTTAGCTGGACGTTTTTAACTTTTCTCCTACTTCTATTTCTTTTACCCTGCGCTTAAGTAGGCTAAAACAGCCAAGGGAGCTGGCGTCTCTATAAATAGGTAACTTTTAATCCTTACCTTAATGGCTGACAATTTATCCATCGACAACCATCTCTCTATTCCTCCGCTCTCTCTCTCTCTCTCTCTTTCTCTCTCTCCCTCTTAGCTTCCCCTTTCCAACCAAACCACCCCCTCCCCGCGCGCACGTTCACATACAAACACACACACACAGAGAACAGAGGGTATTTTTGCCAACACGTGACAAGTCAAAGTTCTCCAAAGACTTCAAATAGCAGCCGACGCATCTGCAGTTCTGTGGTTGTCGGCAGCTAAACAAGAAGGTAAAAAAAAAATACACCCTGGCCTTAAACGTCCGCTTCTAAAATTATCCTCTTGTCTAACTCAGATGTTCCCAATGAGGCATGAAAGACCACACTTCTAATCTCTTACGATAATAATGTTATGGCCACACAAAATATAAAGAGTATTTTGTTCGGGCAGGAGGAAGCAGTCTTTTATGTTAATGTTGTTAGTTATCTCCGCTAACCCCGGACGGCAGAGTCATGGACAAGACTACTTAGAGGCTATCACTGCAGGTTATCAGCTCCTGTACCCGAGCTAGGTGAAATCCGAACAAAGTATTCCATTATCCGGATCATTTTGAAAGTCAAATGGCCAAGTTATGACTTCTTTGGGGTTTTACGGCTCCATTGACACTATAATATATATATTATGGTCATATCGGCGTCCAAAATACAGACTGGTATTGGCCTTGATCAGTTTGTCTATATCAGAAGCATTAGTCTGTCCCTATCACACTTCGCTTTAAAGGATTAATGCCTTCAATAATCTTTCTGGGTCATTTTTGTAAGGATACGAATCTGTTCTCTATGGTATCGGTTTGAGCGTTGGTTATGCGATTGTTTTCCTTGTGAGAAACCAATCTGGTGGTAGAAATCTGGATTTGTTTGGTTTTGTTTTTTTCCTAAAAGAATAAATGGACAGTAGAAAAAAATGTGAGTCTATTCATTCCTTCAGATTGTTCACAAATCCGAGCCCTTATCTGTCCGGATTTTCCTTACAGACTCCTTGCCCAGGTTTATTCTGTGTATGAGTCGGGCGCTCTCAGGACAACTGGTTCTGGGGAACTCGCAACACTAACGTCTTTATGGACTTGTTAGACTAGTTCGCACACACACAGACTTAAGTCGGGAACACATCAGATCCGGACCCCAAGTTAGCTCTGAGTCTGATGTGTAACCGTAAGGTTCTTCGTCGATCACACCGAAGACCCGTATTCGATCCCACACGCGGATATTGTGTTTTGCTGGGATTTGTCCCTCTCAGTCCGGGTTGGCCCTAACAAGCAGGGTGGAAGAAGCCCGTCGTTTAACCGGCCTTGAAGTCTTGTAAGGAACGTAAAAACTGGTAACCAACCTAAAAACACCAAATCAGCAAACGGAAACATGGGCGTACGAAGTGTAAAATGCATCTCTATCTCCTCGTGCATAATAATTCTTCTTTGGTTTGGTTTGGTTTGGTTTTGGTTTTCGGGCCCTTGTAAACTGTCAGGTCATTTTAGAGGCGGGCCATCTCGGCTCTGCCTGTCCGGGCCAACCTGGGTTTAGAAGGACACAACATCCAAGCAGAGAGACGGAGATGCTCGTCCAATGCGGGGATCGAACGCTGTCCTCTCAGTGATAGGCGAAGAGCCTAACCTTTACACCACAGACACCGGAACTACTGGTATTACCAGTCTGCTACATTTCTCTTAGTCCTTGGTCCTAAACAAGATGGCGTAAAAGCTTCAGCTCTACATCGTACGCCATTTTATCCCTCAAGGGAGCTTTGTAACGGGATTGCACAGTATTTTTTCAACCGGAAAGGCGCTGAAATACGGAACCATCCGACCTACTGTAATAGCGATATCACCAGGGAATTAAAAGCAAATGGGTTTTTGGAAAGCCGATTTGGGTGGAAAGTTAAATTCCCTTGTGGATATACATATTAATAATACAAGAAATTCAGTTTGCGAAGATGCAGTGTCTATTCCAGCGTAATATGGGCCCTAAGAGGCAGGGTAAAAAATAGCCCACCTCTTAAACGACCTACTTTTGCTAGAGGTTTTAAAACAAAACAAACGACAATGCACCATCAGCCAAGATGCTTCTTTCTATTCTTTTCCTCCTTTTCCTCTTTTTCTTTTATTCTTCCTCTATTCTTCTTCTTCTCCTCCTCTTTTTCTCTTCTTCTTCTTTTTCTTCGTACTCCTGCCAGAGTTCAAAGGGAAACTGAATGGTTTGGTTACCAGTTTTACGACCCCTGCAACACTGTAAGGTAATTTAAGAGACGGGCTACTTCGACCCTGCCTGTTATGGCCAACCCGGACTGAGAGGGAAAAAATCCCAGCAGAAAAACCCCCCCAGATCGTCCGCGCTCGGGATCGAATTGGGGTCTTCCGCATGACAGGCGAAGAGACTAACCACTACACCACAGCGCCGGTTTAAACTGACTGTAAGATCTTCATCTCACGCGCATTAAAATTTTATATTTACTAACATGTCCGATTTTTGTACGTCAAAAGTAGAATCTTACCTCTCTGACACGCATCCACGTTCCGTTTTCGAAGGTGCTCTGGACTATTTATACCGACAAAAGTGATTCCAGTTTTAGGTTGGAATGAATTTTTAATTAAGCACTGGTAGTGGCCTATATGGAGGCCAACTCTTTTAGATTTTATAGCCACCAATCGACCTTTCGTGACGTGCACACGGGTAACCAAGTTCCGGATTTAGTGCGTCCCTGGCCTCAGGCTGCCCCACAATCTCCCGCTCACTCGTCACGTGGGTCCGTCCCGCTCACGGGGCCGATGACGTGGACAGCTTACGTAACGGCTCTCATTAAGATAATGCCTGACTTTTATCTCATTTCTATCTTATCTCAGCCCACAAACAGTTTGCGGCCCCGCTGCCGGCTGCTCGTGGTTCCTGCCTCCTTCTGGCATTCTCTTCTTCCACGTTATGTATTTCCCTCTGAGTTTGACGAGGCGGTTGCTCCATTTTAATAATTAAGAAGGTGAACTCACAGAGGGAATCCGAGACAGGTGAAGGTACATCGGGAGATTATCGGACGAGTCCTCCACTCCACATACGTTATCAAACGAGTCTTAAACTACCCCCGCCCCCTCCCCTTCCCCCTTTTTCCCCGCCTCTCCACTTTTCGTTGTCGGTTTCTTTAAAGATGCTACAAGACATCGCCGAGATCTTACAGCAAGTGGTCTTTTTGTGTCAGTGGCAGAGAGAGAGAGAGGGAGAGAGAGATATGATCTGCGGCAGTGAGGACTTACGGTGAGATGTCATCTGGGAAATGTGTGCCATAGGGTTGGCAGGGAAGGGACGACTTGCAGGAGGAGAAAGAGAATGAGAGAGAGAGAGAGATAGAGAAAGAGAGAGAGAGAGAGAGAGAGGGAGAGAGGGAGAGAGGGAGAGGGGGGGCGGGCAGCAATTAATTTCGGTCTTAATAAACACACACATAGTAAATAAATAAATAAAGCCCAATAGCACCCCTTTCCCCCGTCCCCTAACTAGAAGCCCCCCTTCCCCCCACGCCTTACGACTACGAGTGGTCCGGTATTCTTCAATCTTCCCGTTGTTGTTGTTGCCATCGTCGTTGGCGGTTGTATTATTGATATTGCTTTGCTTTTTGTCACATACTACATGCATTGGATTAAGGGAGATAATCATTAATTTGGAATAGAGCATGACATCATAGCCATAAGATTAAGATTCTGTCCACCTTCTTGTTGTTGCTATTGTTATTGATATTGTTGTTATTAATGTTGTTGTTGTTGGTGGTGATGGTCAATGGTAGTGGTGGTGGTTGTGGTGGTCCTGTCATTGTTTCTTTTCTTTTTTCATCTCTTTGGGTCTGTACAATTTTGTACCAATAACCATCATCAGTTATTGGTACAATTATTTGTACCAATAACCACTTCGTTTAAAAATTCCAAGTCCAACATCCACTCAACATTGACAACATTGAAATATATAGCCTACCTTGAGCCTATTCAGTTGATCTTTGAATTTGCCTAGCATCTGAACAAGGGTATTTTCTTCTTCCTTTAGCATACACTTTTCTTTGAAGTAGTTAGTATGAGATGAAGAAGCCATTGCATAGCAGTGTTTTGTAGGCCTGCTTTCCGACCGCTACCGTACGTCTTCTCTTCTTTCGTACACAGTACACACTCCTTGTTTTACTTTCATTCAACTTTCGTTTTCACGACGATCGGAAGTCGTCGGCCATTTTGGCAACTTGCCTAGTAAAAAAAAACATACCCGCCAACTTGAGGGGAACGCCAAAAAATTAGGTAGATCTGGATCTATAATGTAGTGATTTTGATACAATTTTAATGTATAAGAATATTTGTTTAAATTTCAGGATTTTCTGAGAGGATGCATAAACTGTACTAGAATTTATATTTTAAAAAATTGCTTTAAAAAAAAGCCAACCCGCCGAGGTCATAATCGTATAAAAAGATAGCTGAGTTTGTTAATAAAGTAGACAGCCTCTGGCAATACTGATTGTCGAGTAATTTAATCGAGCCTCTTTTCTCTCCCTTGTGCCAAAGTGCGTGCGATTTTTTTTTTAAAGTATGGTGTGTGTGTGTGTGTGTGTGTGTGTGTGTGTGTGTGTGTGTGTGTTCAGGGGCGAAGGACGCTCCCTGAGCAGGAGCAAACAAAAATAAAATATTGGTTAAAATTTACAACTTGAAGAAAAACCGGGACATGTCTTATAGAGGAAACAGCCTATATATAGTTTTTTTTATGCCGTCAAAAAGATGGAGCAAGTATTGCTTTTTTGCTTGTTTGTCGCTGCGCCCGTGGTGTGTGTTTGTGTTTGTGTGTGTGTGTGTGTGTGTGCATTGTACCGTGGGCCCACATTATACCATGGTTATGAACAGAACAACTGGCGCTAGACAGCAGCCTACGTACCATTATTTAGCCTACATAATGTAGGAGCCTAAGACCGCCCGTCCAATGACATGTTTCATTGGTAGGCTGCTGTCTATCGCCAGTTGTTGAGATTTCAGATCAGTGCTAACGAGTGCGTATCTGAAAAATCGGAAAAAAAATTGCGTTCCTGGGTCGGAGGTTCTGGGCGATTGGGAGAAGTTCCAAACGTGGGTTCCAACTGTGGCAATGGGCTCAGAGGCAGAGAGAAGGATAGCCTACGTCGGGTAGGCCTACCACATAGATAGCCTTAAGCCTACTAGGTCCACGGCCTACCATTATTATAATAGCCACAAAATTAATAGTATCTAATCTACTAATACTACCGTACCTGTGCAACGAACGGGGATTTACACTAGTGGTAATACAGTAATACAGGGTGTGTTTTTTTTATATTGATCGATTCTAAACTTTAATAACTAAAAGACGGTACATGATAGAAGCATTCTGTTTTCAACCGATTAATCCTCATCCATTTTAGTTTTTTCTGGTACCAAAGTTAACCGAATCCAAGAACCCACTGCGCGACAACGCCAGTTTAGACGAACAGACGCCGATTTTTAGCGCGCAGAAATTACGCTAATCTTGTATTAACTAGTGCATCTTGTGCGTTTACAAAGCAGATCGCGCTCCTGCAGCCCTGAGGAAATTCCAACTCTGCAGAGCGAGAAATGCACCATCTAAAAGTTAGTCAGAACTTGGTATAAAAATTTGGTAGAAACTGGTAACGTTAATTGCTATGACAATAAAGATAGTAAGAACTGGATTTGCGAAGTGCATGGTGCCCGATCAATGAAAAGACGACTTCGTTAATTTGATACCACCCTTTGATACCACCAGAGACATCCATCGCTTTCTAACCTAAAATTAAAACGAGGAAACACAAAATTCTTTTTCGTGAAATACGAAGCCAGAGCTTAGTGGACATTATTCCTTTTTGGAAAAACAGTTTAATCTTTAATTGCCGTACGATGTTTTCCAGCAATCCTTCCCTTTGGCATACCAGTGCGCTCTTTTGACGTCATGATCTAAAAAGGGTCTTGTTCCGTTAACTCCTTTTTAAAAAGTCGTCTCTATCAACATAATCTTATCAAGTATCCCAGACAAAACTTAAATGGCCAGAGAATAGTGTGCTGAAAACCGTTTACTTTTATCTCTTACCGTTTTAGAATTATTTCACTTTAGAATCGATCAATATAATAATAAAAGAAAACACCCTGTACATGATAAAAATATTTTTTTAAAAGGTGGGGCGGAGATAGGAGGAGGAGGCAGGGAGTATGAGGAGGAGGGGAAGAAGGGAGAGGGGATAGGAGGGGAAGAAGGGAGAGGGGATAGGAGGGGAAGAAGGGAGAGGGGATAGGAGGGGAAGAAGGGAGAGGAAGTGGGGGGGGGGGGGGGGATTGGGAGTTGTGGTCGAGCGGTTTGTTAAGTTATGTTCATTTTCCAACGCTCTCGATCACTTCCCCTCTCTCCGCCTTTTCGGCTTGGGTACGGCCTGTCTTGAGGTTCAGCATGTCGGGTACTATAGCATATTATTTAGTGAATGTTGACATTTAATGACTGACCATGACCTTACCCTTACGACACGTATTGTATTTGTTGATTGATTTCTTTCTAGGATCCTCCACATCCGGTGGGCACTGGCATGTATGGCGTGTAAAGGTTAGGCTCTTCGTCTGTCACACGGAAGATCCCAGCTCAATCCAAAGTGCAATTTGACTTATCAACCTGAATCGTCAATTCATACATGTATACATAATATATGTAGGGCCCTATCGATTACATTGCATTAATTTAAAAAACGTGGCTCCTCATTTTAGAAGGCAAGAGTAACAGTTGAAACTGACCCAGATCTGATTTCCAATTTTTTTTTCCAGCTTGCAAAACCAAAACTCAGTTTTTGTATTTATATTTTTTTAACATCCCTTTTTACCCCCTCCGCTCCCCTTCCAAATCACCTTCATATACATCAAAAGGATTTTTTTTCCCCGTCCTTTGTTGCAAACTTTGTGAATTACATGTAGGGCCTACTTCACTCAAGATACGCCACCAGGGCAATATTATCATGATGTGAAATACACTCTGCTCTGTCCCCGATTTGGTTTGGTTACCAGTTTTACGTCCCCTGCAACGCTTTAAGAGACAGGCTACTTCGACCCAGCCTGTCAGGGCCAACCCAGACTGAGAGGGAAAAAATAAAATCCCAGCAGAAAAAGACCCAGTTTTTCCGCAACCAGTGATCGAACCGGGGTCTTCCACATGATAGGTGAAGAGCCTAACAATTACACCATAGTGCCGGTTCTGTCCCCAAGTCACTGGCTGCTATGTCAGAGTATTGTATCCATACTGGCAGAAAATAAGTCAATGAATGCATTACACTTAGCACTTATCTAGTCCGAAGAGCTGGACTTGTGAGTGTATTGCATTTTTGTAGTTAAGTACATGTAGTATCAAGTCAACATTTTTAAGGTTCCCTACCCCTGAAGTGTGGGACCTTGTGGTCTAGAGGTTACAGTGCTTGCTTCTCATGCAAATGGTCCTGGGTTAGAACCCGGGGTAGTGCAGGCATGTTATCCCCAATTTATTTCTTCTTCTTCTTCTATACCTTGTCTACCCTTTCAACTAACTGTCAAACTCTCCCTCTCTTCCTAGTCCCTTCCAACTCCCTGCTACTCGCCTGCCTTGCTTCTCTTCTGTGAGCCGTTTAAACTTCTTGAAGGGGAAATAACCTTATGAGTCCCTGATTGGAACAACAGCAACAACATCTGTCAATTTGAGGCCTCTCATAAACCTTGATTTGAAACATCATGATCCAAACAAAGCTAATGAAAATAAACAAATACACAAAAACTTCAAAGATTTCTGTACATGTAACAATTTTATTGGTTTGAATCTGGACATCATGGCCAGGTCTTTAAGAATAATCAGTTTTTTATCTTTTGATCCAGACCTAGATAAGAATGAGGGAAGAAGATTATCAAACTCCTTGACGTGATTTTGTTGAACACTGGTGCGTCAGAAGTCTAGGCAAATCTGTGCTCACTACCGTCTGCCGGTTCATGCGTCTGCCGATTCATGCGTCTGCATTAAGCTGTCTGGTGGACAGAGCCACTTTCTCTCCAGCTTTAAAGGCGGGCATGCCTAGGTAAGGACAACTTGCACAACGGAACGCATCACCCAGGTAACACTGTGGGGTGGAAACAGGCAATGATGATTAAAAAGAGATGTTTTCTACTGAAACCGAAACCATGATTAGATTAAATATTTTGCATAAATTTTGTTATGGCTCATCAAACAGTACTGTTGAGTGTCAATCCGCTACAGAAAAGATATGCACTGGCATATGTATACTGTGTGTAAGACCCCAAGATGTGTCAGCCCTCCATAGCATGTCCATTTCCTAGGTGCATACCATTAGGTAGACGTTCATTGGAGGGAATTTACTTTTGCAGTGTTCCACAACGCACATGATTCATTAAAATTTTCTTTGCCTTTTACATTTCCTTTTATTCCTTCTTGCCCAATGTTATTTTGAAAACATTCTGCAATAGCTTAGGTCTACCTCTAACAAGTAGCAAAAGTAAACGGAAAGACTAACATAATCGCTGGCCCTATCCTTGATGTAAGCAACCAGTTTATACTAATTCTACTCCCCTCCTCACCACCCACCCCCCCTCCCCCAACCCCTCTAAAGACTCAAATGAGGGATGGTGGGGTGAGCTGTACTCAACAGTGACCCCCTTATCTCACCTCTTCCCGCTATGGCTGAGATGTGCATGAACTCTGATAAAGGCTACTTTGTGAACTCTGTCCATGTTGAGAATGACAGGAATTTTCACAGAAACTCAAAATAATTATTTCTTTTTTTCTTTCTTTGTGGAAAATTGTATTATCAATCTATTTTCTAATAATAAAGTAATGCTTGAGAAATATGTTTCTTCTTTCTTTCTACCTCTCAACAATAATGGCATATGGAATGTGATGCTAGAGAGCATACAAGCGCGCAGATGTGACATGACAAAAAGTGTGCATCCCTTTGCATTGACGTGCAACCAGAAAATGGACTTGTGACGGAGAGGAACTCAGAAATGTACATGTGTTGGATGGAGAGTAGACACGCTACGGAGTCCTACCTATATAATATACGTCTAAAGTAGACCAGGATGTCCCCGTAGGATAATAACGAAAACAAATAAAAATGCAGATCATGTGCCTGAACTTTTTTACTTCACTGAGATAAAAAAAAAAGACAATGCGTTTCCTGGCGTCGGTGGTCTAGGGGTTAGGCTGCCCGACTCGTGATTGGAAGGTTGCGGGTTCGAATCCCAGCTCAGGCCTGACGTTGTGTCCTTGGGAAAGGCATTTTACACGAATTTTCCTCACTTCACCTAGGTGCAAATGGGTACCCGGCTATAGACAGCGAAGATCTTGTCCGCATGTTAGTGCTTTATAGTCCAGTCAATCTACGCTAAAAAGTACCCAAACCTAAAAAAAATTGCAAGAGATTATTTTTTTCCCCCAGCGTGTTCAGACATGAATACAGAACACAACGTCACTGGAATCCACAAAATCGGAGTTCAAATAGCTTAGAA
>JAUKPP010295371.1:0-10011 GCA_032273245.1 Phyllaplysia taylori
GTGGCACATAATAGTTTTAAATAAAAAATTAGTGATATAGGTCTACATGCATAATACATAAACAGTTTAAAACAGTATCTAAGCCTACACAAATTTAGTCTACTCACCAATAGCCACTAAGCTAAGCACAAAGCATTAGGTTCCTTTGAATGTTTGTTTTTAGATGACTAAGAATTTACTTTTCACAGTGCAAGGCATATTTCGGGACAATCTGTCCCTTCTTGGGACTTTGGGATGAATGGATCAATTTTGGGACATTCCTGAAAAAATCGGGACGGATCGCAAGTCTGCAGTACAAAGATAACGAAAAAATAAACCAGTAAATAAACAGATGCATACATACGAACTATGATTATGAATTAAATAGGCCTAACTCACTAATGAGTCTACAGTAAAACCTTGTTAAACCGTCAACCATGGGACCATTAGAAAGCTGGCGTTATAGAGAGAGTGACGGTACAATGAGAGCAGAACAGGGGAGGCTACACATATTGGACAACACGATGAGCTAATTTATGCAGTTATCCACCTTATGCTGAGTCAAGCGACTCTCCGCATGGCCGCAGAGACGCGTCTAGAGAGGGTGAACTTAATGCGTGCATCGGCACACTGGCGAAACGTACGCTTTGCCAAGTGAAAGTTAGAGTGAGATTGGGTTTTGTATAACTTCAATGGTTTTGAGCTGGCGGTGTGATGGGCATTATTTACTATGATTACTTAAGACGTGCACCCCGTCAAGTACTGGAGGATAGTAGATGGAGGTATAAAGAGTTATTTCACTGATTTTATATACAGTAACCAAATTGTACCACAGCAAAAAGCAGGCAGTATGCGGGAATGGCGTTAATAAAGGGGGGGGGGGGGGGTATTACAAGGCTTCACTGTACTGTATTTCTAATAATTCATCCATGTAAAAATTACGAAACACAAGAGACGTTAAAAGGTGGGCAAGCTCACCCAACAAGCACATACATCTTTCTGCTGGGATTTGTCCCTTAAAGCCCAGGTCGGCCCTGACAGGGTAAGTCGAAGTAGCCCATCTCTAAAATAACCTCACAGAGTTGCAAAAGAAGTGAAGCCAAAACCAAACTAAATCCAATCTCACCTTGTGATCGAATATGTATGGGCCGATGAGTCCGTTGACCAGGACCTGATCTGGTTTCTGGGACAACCCAAACACAGTCGCCTTGTTCAGTGCCATGTTGCCATGGTAACCGATGAGTTCCGGTTCAGACATCAGAGCATTCTGAAAGACGATACTGGGAAAAAGTTTAAAGTGTTGACACAGGTTTAAACATGTCGTATATTTTAATATTTGGCCAGGCTGCCCATTGGGCGGTACAATGTGAGTGATGGACAGCATCTTCACACTTGGCTGTTTCAAGACACTTGAGATTTCCGTGAGTGACAGTGACATGCTTGGGCAACTGATGGCCATCTTTCAATCTTTGGTCCGTCATTTGAAAAGTGTCTTAGAAGGTGAACAGATCTTTGATGAAGGGGTGTTTATCCCTCCAAAGCATGGGTCGATATTGCAATAGAAGCTAAAATAACCACAAAATGAGCATTGGAAATACAGTCTATTATGAGTTAGAGAAAGAGAGAGAGAGAAACATGATGTGTGCACAGTTATGACAGTACCGTACAAACGTAGTCATAGAGTTCTAAAAGGTATGCATTAAATTGTGCCTGAGAGCGTTTGTGTGAGTGTGTATGAGTAAATGTGTACATTGTTTGTGTAAAGGGTATTGAATTGTTGCGCAGTCTTCCCTTCCTTCCTTTAAAATGTAAGCTTCACATAAATGCACGCTATTTAGCCTTCCAAAGCACTGTGCATTTAGGTGGAGACCACTGTATATGGAAAGATAATAATTATGACTGCATTTATATAGCATATCCCCGCTTGATTTGAAAGCAGGCTCTATGCACTTTACAATCAATCATTACCCCAGCAGACCAAGTCATTCAGAAACCTCAACTTCCTGGGAAGCATACAGTGCAAGCTGCCATTTCACAGGCGCAAAAGCAGTAACATACCGACAAGATCATTTGCTGTCTATAGCCGGGTACCCATTTGCACTTGGGTGACGTGAGAAAGATTTGTATAAAATGCCTTTCCCAAGGACACAACGTCGGACCTTCCGATTACAAGCCCAGCAGCCTAACCACTGGACCACCGAAGGTGGTCGAGTGTGGTAGCAAGCCATTTATCATTTACCTTTTAACTTAAGCGACCTAGTGCGGTCATCATGGATGAATGGATGTAAAGATGGAAGAAATGAAGGCAAGTCAACAGATATAAAAGGTCAATAATCATCCCCAACAGAAGGTGCTAACCTACACAACACAAACGTTGTTTTTTTCTTTTCACAGTTTGTCTTCATGATGCTTTTCATAATCACGCTCTATCCAGAAATAGCACCAGCGTCTGTGGTGTAAATGTAATGGTTAAGCTCTTTGTCCATCACGCAGAAGACCCGAGTCTCATCCCACGTGTAGACAAGCGTCTGCATATATATAATATTTCTGCTAGGATTCATCCCTATCAGCCCAGGTTGACCCTGACAAACAGGGTTGGCATAGCCTGTCTCTTAAATGGCCTTACATTGTTGCAAAGGCCATAACTGCTTATGAATCAAAAGAAATTAACAAATTCATGTGATTTGAAAACCAAGAAAAAGCTCAGGTATTCACGATGTGTTCTCTAATTGGAACAACAGGATATCAGGATTTCTGGAATTATCCGGAAAATCGACACCTCTGATAGGCAGAATGGGTACGTAGTCAGTTCAAAGCTGGTATAATATGTAATAAAAGATGCCAGAACAGATGAAAGAATGGGCAGTCAGTTTTGGTTTAGTTTTACGCCCCTTATGACACCGTAAGTTCATTTCAGAGACAAGCTTCTTTAACCCTGCTGGTCAGGGTCACCGAAGGCTGAGAGATGCACAATATCTTGGCTTTAGAGATGACGACACTCATTTCATGAGAGAATCAAACTCCCTTCCTCTGTGCCATAGGCTGAGAGATGCACAATATCTTGGCTTTAGAATGAAGACACACGTTTAGTGAGTGAATCAAACTCCCTTCCTCTGTGCGATAGGCTAAGAGCCTATTCATCACACCACGGATGCTGATAAACAACTTTGAATTCATGCCCTATTTCCAAGAATGTAAGGAAGAATTTATGCACATAGTTTTAAGTTATATTACTTATAGAGGCACCAGCTCCTTCCCCTATCTTATCCTCTAATTCACACTGTGGTATGAAGAACTTACCCTGTGCACCTTGAAGTTGACCATACTGTGCAGACCAAGGTCAAAGGAATCTGGAAAAGAAAATTAAGTAAAAAAGGTTTGTTTAGTAGAAAATTTGCAGCATTATTGGCCCTGTAAGCTCATATACCTGTGCCAAAAAGTAGATTCTGACAATAACAACCCAAAGAGAGAAATAGAAAGGGCATTATACCATACTAGAATGCCTGCTAACCACCCAGCACTATCGGCACCATAAGCTCATATACCTGTGCCAAAAAGTAGACTGACAACAACAACCCAAAGAAAGAAATAGAAGGGGCATTATACCATACTAGAATACTAGAATGCCTGTTGACCATTCAACTAGAACATGGCCTGTTTGTTTGTTTGTTTGTTTGTTTGTTTGTGTACTTGAAGTTTTGAAATAATATCAACACAATAATGGCAATTTCAAACCTGGATGTTTCTTGGTATTTGTTTTGTTTCAAGTTATTTCAAGCCCAATATCTCTGATTTTGAAAACCAGACCAAACATAATGAAAAGGGATAGAAAGGCAGCATTATATCTGATTTTGTCAACTAGGCAAGACATTTATAGTTATAAAGGATATAAACAACACTTTACAATCACATAATACGATAAGGGTGGCCTATAATATAAAAACAAAAATTACAGTAACAATGATACAATAAATATGGCTTCTAATATTCTACTGCAACTACTACTAGAGGTAGTACTATAGGGCGAGCCAAAAAACCTGGGTTTTCGCTATATTTTGCTTAATAGTCAACGGATTTTTATGAAACTCAACACATTGTAAGTGTGTCCAGGTGGAAAAGTTTTCTAAAATTTTCATTTTGTTTGATGCCCATCAAGTGAAGACATGCGCATTTGAAGAAGCCATGTCATTTTCAATAAAATCGCTCCTTTTGTTTGCAGTTCATCCTCCTCATTCCTTTGTTGACGTTGATTTTTAAGGATAAATCTTCGAGAGATACAAACCAGATGAAAAGGATTTGGTCGGTAGAAAGTTCTCAAAAAATGGCAAAAACAGCAGAAGGAAATTGTCTCATCAAGTCCTAGGGATCGTCTTCAATGGATCGTTTGTCGGAATCAGTCATCATCATGTTGTCGTCTGAGGAATATGCTTCGATTAATAAGTTTGGAGATGAGCGTTTTTATGCAGAGAAAGCGGGTTTATTTATCAACTGACACCTGTAGTAAGGAAAATCAGCTATTTTTACTGGATTTTATTCATTTTATCAAATCTGTGTCTCTTTTATTTAGTGTTTTTATTCCAGGGGAAAATTCAACAGCAATTTGCTTAGTCCTTATCAGCGCACTCCCTGAGGCAAAACACGCTCGACAAAACATACAAAATGCAGGAAATCCTTTTCTTGATAATACTTTAATGTCTAGAGATACAGAAGCCTTGTATACTAAAAATTGTATGTTTCTTAATCAGCATAACCGATTTGAAAACCGCCTTTTCCGTCTAAAAGCATGCGCAGTGCTTACCAATTTCTTGCACATTCTGGAAAATCATGCAATTTCAGAAAATAGGATGTCTTTTAAAATTTCGCATATCATTGGCGCCCAATCACCAAACTCTTTAGAGTTTTCCGAAACCTTTTCCGCCTCAACACGCTTACAATATGGAAAGTTTCGTGAAATTCCATTTACTATTAAGCGAAATATGACGAAAACCCAGGAACATTTCTGTACTACAAATGATAACAATAATGATAAAACTATGGATAAGGTACAAATATGAAATAGATTTTTTTTTTTTAAATAATAAAAACGTGACGATTATTATAACAATAACAATGATCATATGAATAGCAATAACAACAACAACAATTGTAAAAACTTGGTGGATTTAGACCCGTTACTATCAAGGCTCAAATCCCCAAACCCCATTGGTCTGCAAAAATATAAATCATCCCCTCCGCAAAATCAAGACAATATTTACAACATTCCCTACTCCTTGTGCAACCCACAAAAATTGTGACAGAGCTCTCCCAAAAACTGCAAAGCTTAACCATGCATATCAACATTTATGGTATACTGGTAAGGTTCTTTGACTATCACACAGAGGACGGGAGTTTGAACTAGGCAAAATCAAGAACAATATTTACAACATTCCCTACTCCTTATGCAACCTAAAAAAATTGTGACAGGGCTCTCCCAAAAACTGCAAAGCTTAACCATGCATATCAACATTTATGGTATACTGGTTAGGCTCTTTGACTATCACACAGAGGACGGGAGTTTGAACCCAATGTTGGAAGAACTCAGTCTCTGCTGGACAATGTTCCCATCTCTACACCTGTTAGCCCTGACAGGCAAGGTAAGAGCAGCGGCCTCTTAAATGACCTAACAGTGTTACAAGGCAGGTAAAACCAAGACCAAACCAGACCTAACCTTGCATGTGTCACTGTTGTCATTTCTGGCAAAGACGCAAAAAGCTCCAAGTTGATGCCATTGAGTCCAGAGATCTTCCGTCGTGTCATGTTGATGTCAAAGCCGCACATGTCTGACCCCGTGAAGGGAACGCCAATCAGATTCATCAGAAGCATGGCTGGGGAGATATTTATGTTCAAATGTAATAGTTTTCAAACATAACATCCTTCACTCACAGAGTTGCCAACTCTGAAAAGGAAATTTTCGTGACATTTCGACATTTCTAAAGTAAAAGTAAGACTTTCCTCTTTTTCTACGACTGGTGTCACATTGAGGGGTTAGATAAACACATTTTTGTCTCAATAAACGTCTTACAAGAAAGCATATCCTATCACCCCATGTCATGAACATTCTCCATTTTTAAATGATCGGTGATGACTTGGCTGCAGGACCACATGGTAAAAAAAAAACGTCTCATTGAAAAGTATACTTGGAAAATACAGGATGTTTTTAAAAAAATATTTATCAATCCTAAACTGAATAACTCTAAAAGGGTAATAGCCTAGATAAAAGTAAAGCGTTTTTCACATCATTCATTGGCCATTTAAGTTTGTCTGGGCTATTTAATAAGATAATGTTGATAGAGAAGACATCTTAAAAATGAGTTGGCGGAACAAGGCTCTTTTGGGTCATGTCGTCACAACAGTGCGCTAGGATACCACACCAAAGAGAAAGACTGCCAGAAACCATAGTAAGGCAATAAATAAATACCGGTAGTTAAAATATTTTTTCCCTGAAAGAATGTCTACCAAGTTCCTGCTTTATGTCTTACGAAAAAGAAATTTGTGTTTTATTGTTTGAAGTTTGAAAGCGATGGATGTCTCTGGGACTATCTATTTCATGAAGTCGTCCTTTTTGATTGATGGGGCGCAGTGCTGCAGTGCAATTTGCGAATCCACTTCTTGCTATCTTGTTTGTCACAACAATTCACATTATCAGCTTCTACCACATTTGATTCAAGTCCTAATTTAGTTTTGGATTGCTGTGCTCAGTTGGAAGTTATCTCTTACTGTCTTTGAGTTATAAGAATTGATCGATATAAAAAATACGCCCTATAAATCAGACAAGGAACTATCTTGACATTGCTGTTCAAGTCCAAGTACCATTGGCAGCGTCTTGTGAGCATGTTGAGTTAAAAATGACAAATAGGGACACTAAGTTTCTTACAGGTACAGGTGAACTCACGATTTTCACAGACTGAGGAAAGTTGTTCCCTTTGTCCCCCCTCCCTCCATCCCTTCCTCTCTCTCTCTTTACCTCCCTCTCCCTCTCTCTCTCTTTACCTCCCTCTCTCTCTCTCTCTTTTTCACACACATACACACAGAGTTGCCAAAAAGGAAACTTTAGGTCGGTTTCAAATTATTTTCAGTAAGATTCTACTTTTTTTTTTTTACAGTACAATGAGAAATGAAACGCACAAATAAGAATCGATTCCAGTTCGAAATATAATGGAGAAACTTCCTAAATGTAATGACTTACTAGACAAAATTGAATGAAGTGTAAGAAAATATGTGGGGTCAAGATCTTTTGGGTCTTTACTTAGAAATTACAATAAGAAAATGTCCCCTTAAAAAGAAAAAATCATTTAGGCTTAGCCAAAGAAATGGTCCCAAAGATCCCAGGCTGAGAAAAACTTAGTTACAGTCTTCAGCTTGTCAGCATGAATAAATCAAGTTAAAAATCGTGAAAATTCAATTATTCGTGAAAGCAGGAGCTTCATGCAAAATTCGTGAGAGTCACGATAAAGTCCTGAGGGATGGCAGCTCTGCACTAGAATCTAAAGGAAGTAGATAGTTGACACACCAGCTCTGTTGATCTTGTGATGATTTCAGACTATTATAAAGATAATAACCAACCCCATGCATGGTAGCCATGTTTAGTGTGTTGTCCCATGTCATTAGTATCATAAATGTGTTGTTCACCTCCATTCTTAGATTAGACTCTTGGAGAGTCTTTTATCTTCCTTCTATAATTTTATTCCCCACTGGAATCCCCCAAAAAGAATGCATGTAATATTCTCTTTCTAATTTGTGTTCCATTTTTTCTTTGATTTGGTTTTAGTGAGCTCCCATAAGAGCAGTAAAAAATTGCACTAGCTGACCGGTGAAGGTCGCCTGTGTGGAGTATTGGGAAAAGTTTTCAACTAGCAATAACAACGCCTCGGTAAAACCTCATTGGCTATGGTATAGCCACTGCACAAAGCTGAAGATATAAGGAAGAAAATTTATCCAGACAATGGCTTACTGTTTCAAAATTTGGGTTAAAAAGTAATTAAACCATAAGGTTTTATGAGTTACATAGATTTAAAACATGAGTGAGCAAAAGCCAGGTGGAACGAGAGTGTAAGACGGGCAGAAACACTGAGCCATTAAATAGGAAAATATAGGAAAATATTCGTTCGAGACGGACTGCGTACGTTAGAACTTATTATTACAGCTTCATTAGTTACTAAATTTTTTTTTCATAAAAGCTGCAATTGTTTTCCTCTGTTGACAGCACATTTTGATGTTGGGAATTTTTTTTTATTCCTTAAAAGACGTGTTTTATCAACCTTGAAAGCCCTACCCTCCATATAAGAAATGGAGCGCTCCCCCAATGTTCTCTCACTCTCACACTGTCGCACTCAGCAAATTATCTCTCACTCTCCCCCTCTCTCTTTCTATATCTCTCTCATTTGCTCACTCCGCCTCCCAAACCAGCAGCGGAGCAGATGAGGCTTGCGTGGACAGGGGCTGATAGAAAGGAACTCGACGCACCACGCTTTTTGGTTCCAGTTGTGCCTCTATTACTATATCTCTATGGGGTAAACAATGCAAGGAAGGGGAGGAATGATGGATTATCAGCTTTGGTTGTTGTCTCTATGTTCAACCTTTCTTTTTTTCTCATTTCGTCCATATAAAAATGACAAAACTAGTGCCCCATTGACTGTTTACTGAAGAGTTTGGTTCACAATCTAATTACAAACTTTAACCTAAATTTTCGCAATGCCGTACTTTTCCAATACTTCTGAATAAAATCTTGATAACTTTTCAATAAATACAGTTAAAAACATAATATTTTTCAGAGTTGTAGGGCTCTAACAGCTCTTCAGCTTGATTTATTTATGTGTAATTGACCCAGATTCATAAAGTACCATCCATTCGTCAGATAAGTTGTTTTTTAAAAAATCCATCTCCAATTTTCTACGCAAATAAGGTTTGTTTTCTTTTAACTTTAAAGTTCATTGTTTATATAGGCATCAGCATCTTTGACTGTTTTAGCCTGAATACAGGACATTCTACGTTCCAGCCACACAGTCAATGTCCCATTCTTCCCTGGCAAAGCTTTGGAGATAGGAGAAAAAAAAAAATAGGTTGAAAAGTTGATGGCCTCGTATTTTGAAACATGATGTCTCTACCTACTTTCCCCACGAGAGGCTTGCCGTCTGTGTCCTTGACAGAAATATTCAATTCATGGCCAAGGTCACACGGTTGTTTGTTCCTGGTTTGGCTGTGTTGCTTATCCCACATGTCCTGTCAAGAGGCAAAAGAGATAAAGAATATTCCAGAGAAGCTACAACGTAAGGTTTAACGCCATAATAGCTACAATAAAACTTGCCATTGTTCAGGTTTTACGGCACTATTGCCACTACAAGGTCATTTCAAATCTACAATAGCAACACATTGAAAGAAAAAGATGGAGCAGATCGCGCCAGGGTGTCAGCCAACCACTAGCCTGCCCTGGCAGTCATCAGTACGAAAAGCTTTTATTTGCCAACACCTTTGCGTTTCTCCTTCACATTTTACTTCTCTGTTACAGTCCAAGTCTGTCCACTGTGGCTGAGATGAATTATTTCTGTGATGATACGGCCTATAAAATTTGTTAAGTAGCCACTTCAGCAGAGCTTGCTAAAAACATTAAACACATTATGAAGCTGACCACCCGACTTTTATTGCCCCTCACCATTCACATTCTGAATCTACACACAATATACACTTATTTCACGCAGTTTTTTATTTACAAGGCGGGAGTAGACGATTGTTTCACGCTGATCAGCAATGGTTGCCGAGATTGCTGGGGGTGGTAATATCTATTTATACTGTAGGAAATTGTATCCCAATAATTATGCTATGAGTATGGTTTACTATGATTGTAGTATTATTATTATTACTACAGTAGAGCGCCGATTATCCGACAAATTCGTTTATCCGACACAATCAGCGGGGACCAAATTTTTTCCTCTATTTTATGTCTTGATAATCCGACAATTCGCTGTTCCGACTCCGACATAGGTTAAGAGGGAACAA
>JAUKPP010295382.1:0-10011 GCA_032273245.1 Phyllaplysia taylori
AATTATGATAAAACTAACTTGTTTAAAGCAATTTGAGCTGTGTAACGACTTTTTTTTACGTTACACAGGCCCTTTAAGGTGACTTGCAGCCTGGGATAAGAACCAAATATCTTCTCTCTGCCACAATACTGCCTTTGTCCGCCTTACACCAGGGCTCCCCAATCGCACCTCTTGCACACTTTGTTGAACATTGTGGGAGTCATAAATCGTAACCCAAGTTCATTCTATTTCAAATGGTCTTGTCATATATTTTATCTCAACAATATTAATGAAGAAGTTAAATTTTAATGAAAAATTCGAAGTTCTCAAAACTTTATATTCGACCTCGAGAACGACCTGCGGCACGAAGAAACGGAGGCAAAGTTAGAAAAAGACAATCTCAGCCGACATCAAGAAGAAATAAAAGCTCAACAGTCTCTACTTTTATGTGCCACTTATGTTTTTTCTTCCCTCCACAATATCTTTATCGAAGAAGTTAATTAGAAGCACGGAGAATGTAATATAATGTAATTCATTACTCACCTCAAAACAAGGGCCATGTTGAGTGTAGTGTTTAGTGTTGTTGCAGAGTTGTACAACTCACCTTCGTAACTTATGAAATAAAGTCACAAAACGTACTGATAATGTGTAGTTCTCCTTAGAAAAAACACAAAAGACTCGAAAAAGCTCATTTGCGTTGAAGATTTACTTCTGCCATACTGTCATTCATCAAAATGGCGTCGATCAGCAAAGAACGTTTGAGGGAGATGGAGGAGGAGATGGACCGGTTAGTTATTTCATTGTCTTGTTAGTGATTTGTGTGTTGGCTTCTTTTAGGAGATGGGGAGGGTAAACATGAAGGGAGACTTACCTGTGTAAATATGGGCTCAATGCCCAAGGGACACTTTGTGGACTTGAACTTGAGGATGAGACTCGCCGCCGATTCACGATTCAGATTGTTGTTGTGATTTGATTCGACGATGTCTGGAGTCTGGACGTCTTGAGTTTGAGTCCAGGACCAGTGTTTGGTTTGGTTACCAGTTTTACGCCCCCTGCAACACTGTAAGGTCATTATGATTTATGAGACGGGCTACTTCAACCCTGCCTGTCAGGACCAACCCGGGCGGAGAGGGAAAAAATCCCAGCAGAAAATTTGAGAAAAACCCCCAGATCGTCCGCGATTGGAGATCAAACCGGGGTCTTCCGCATGCAAGGCGAAGAGCCTAAGCATTACACCACAGCTCTGGTGAGTCCTGTGTGTGTGTAGAGTGTAGGTGTCTGCCTACTTCACACTTGTTTTGCCTGTGCTGTGGTGAATGTGAGTCGAGGACATGAGTTGAATGTATGAGTATGAGGAAGGGTGGGTAGGCTCAATCTGAAGATTGAAGTTTAAGGCTAAGGCTAAGCAGGATTTCAATTTCAGCTACCACTTTAATTTACCTCTGACTACCAGCCAGTTGAGTCATCACTACTACCCCAGCTAATCTAGATCTAATCAATTTCCAACCCCCCTTCTCACTCTTGTTGTGTAATGTAAAGTCTGGTGCATACAGGCGCAACTCCGCAATAATACACGATGTAACAATGACCCAACCAACTAGCACACAAGAACAGTTGGCCCGAGTTCCATTTCAAATGAGTGCTTGACTTAGCGCAACTACACAACAGTACAGTCATGACCCAGAAGCGTTTACTTTCAAATTTTCAAAATGCTCTCGATGTCAAAGAGTTTAGAAAGACTCCTTGACCCTGACCTCCCTCTTCTCTGATTGGCTTGTATGGCACAAATGTTGACTGATGAAGTCGGTGAAAGTCAAACCCCCAAGCTAAAAACCTAATCAGGCCTGTGCCGTAGGGAGGCAAGCCCCCCTGAAAATCCCCTGCTAATCCTGATTAATTGCCATTGGGAGTAGGCTGCATGTACAGTAGTGCTACCCTAATTTCTTCAGGAGAACAAGCTTCCTGAAAAACCCCTTTCAAAGTGTCAGAAAAGTAGAGATTAGAGAAAAACAAATAAATGACAAGAAGAAGAGGGGGATGGGGCTGAGGCTCAATTCTGATATTCATGTGTGCAATTATCTACTGGGCACCCATTTTTTATTTTTCACAGTTTGATACATTTTCTTTTTGTTTCATTTTTCTCCTTGTATTTTGGGGAATTCAAATACTGTTTAGGGCCTATCCCTCCCCATCCCTAGGTTATGGCCAAGGTTTGCATATGGTTAGGGGTACTATACAATCCCACCACAACTTTTTCCCCACAAGTATCAATGCACTCAGAGAGACTCAAGTTTACATTAGAAGTTTATTTTTTCCTCTCTACCACTAGCTTTGAGGCTGAAATTCAAGGCCCAGGCGGTCCACCTCGTCCAGGAGGCGGGTTTATTCTCGGCGCCAACACATTTGACAAGGTCCAGGCTCAGCTGTCAACACTGAGGCAAGAGTCAACTCGTCTGCAGAGACAGAAACTACAGCAAGAGAGTGATGATGACGAGGAGGAGGAGGAAGACTTTGGGGATGAGGATTTGCGTCGTCCACAAGGTAATTTTTTTTTCTGTCATTGGAAAAATTATTTTAACGCGTATGTGAGGAATTTTGAAAAAGTTTTCCCTTGATAACTAATACGTCTTGGGAGCTCTGTTCCTGAAATGAGCTATGTGGATGATTTTCTTTAGGTAATGCATAAGTTTTCACTTAATACAACCACATAATGTCACCATTGATATGATTTCAGAAACAGTTATCTGTCCCTTGCAAATTGATTCGAAATGGACTTG
Organism: Phyllaplysia taylori; assembly: GCA_032273245.1. Classification (NCBI taxonomy): domain Eukaryota; kingdom Metazoa; phylum Mollusca; class Gastropoda; order Aplysiida; family Aplysiidae; genus Phyllaplysia; species Phyllaplysia taylori. The sequence goes on from JAUKPP010295382.1 coordinate 2,757, forward strand.
TGCATAGTTAAGAAAATTACTGTTATAGTTTGTCCTTTTTTATGACAAGTAGAGTTGGAAGTGATGGCAAATCTTTACAATCAGTGTCTAGTGAGGCTCCTTGTGTAACCCATGCGGAAGACCCGAATTTGATTGCCATTTAGGGATGAGCATCTCCATCTTTCTGTGAGATTGTTCTGACTCTTCTCAGCCTGAGTTTACCCTGACAGACAGGGTCGAAATAGTCCACCTCTTAAATTTAAATGACCTCACAGTGTTACAAGGGATGTAAAACTAGAATCCAAAACAATCATGCAAACCTCCATAATCAGCTGTGTTTTGTTTTTTCTTGTTCCAGTGGGCCAGAAGCGCAAATACCAGGAACCAGAGCATGAGAATGAGTTTCACGATATCGATGAGAGGCCGGGCCGACCACAGGGTCCCCTCATTCCTCCACCCCCTCCTCCCCCACCACGCATGCTCAGAGAACAGAGCGAGGTTTCCATGGCAGCAGGTGAGTGTGTAAAAAATCTTCTTTTTTTTATTTTTTTATTTTTTTTTTAAATCTTGCTTTTAGTTAGGGCTTTCATTGGGTCAATGATCACCTTTGTTGTGTGTTTCTAAAGTTAATTTTATCTTATCCCATCACGGTCATTAAGTATTGATTGTCCAAATTTGGCAAATATATAAATAGAAATTGAGTATGCTGTAAAGTCTGATGGGGTGCTCCAATGGGTCACAATGTAGTCTTATTCCAACATTCCTCTTCATAGAATATTAATGGATTTAGACAATAAAACATTTGTATTGACACGGTGTCTAAGAAAACAAGTTTTTGCTCCTTTAGAAAAGCCTGTACTTTGACAAATGGCAGGGATGCATGATGGCAACAATTTTATGTCTTGATTAAACTAATCATTCATCACTTTGTTTGTTTCAGTTCTGGCCCCACCCCCTCCGCCCCCTCCTGAGCCCGAGGGTCACCAGACCATGTCCTTCAAACCATACGCTCCCGGGGAGGGGCACCATGTTCAACGTCCGGCTTTCATGCCACCACAGTTGAGGCACCGCCCCCCACAGCCACCTCCAGGTCATCGTCCACCTTTTGGACGACCTCCTATGAGGATGGGAGGACCCCCGATGGGACCACCAATGGGAGGAAGACCTCCGGGGCCTCCTATGTCGGGACCACCGGGTCCCCTGCGAGCCCCACCCCCACCGCCCCCAAACATGATGGGGCCCCCGGGACCCCAACTCGGACCTCCCCCTCCCCCACCACCACCTCAGATGGGCATGGGGCCGGGACCTCCTCACATGGGGCCTCCAATGGGACCCCATCCAGGAATGCACATGCCAGGGCCCCCAATGTCAGCACCTCCAGGAGCTCCGGGCATGGACATGGGAAACGGGCGATTTGTACCACCAAGTGTGGAGGTAACTTGTAAGGTTGTTGTTGGTTCGGTTACTAGTTTTACAACCCTTGCAACACTAAGGTCATTTGAATCACTGAATACTTTGACCTGCCTGCCAGCAGGCCAACTTGGAATGAGAGGGGAAAAAAAACCCAGATCGTCTGTGCTTGGGATCAAACTCGAGTCTTCTTCATGACAGGCGAAAAGCCTAACCATTACACTACAGCACCAGTAGGTTGTTGTTGCTTTTATATAAAAAATTTGCACTTACATAGGTTATTTTTTCACCCTTCAAGTAGTCTTTACATCCCAGCTCTGTAACCTGGAGTAGAAGAGAGCCCTAAAACTGACCCTTTAGCAATGCAGGAATGCAATGCTATTTCAAGATGACTGCTGGGCGCAATAATGCAGTTATTGAGTAGTTTATTGCTAGTATTGATACAACACTTTGCTGGGCATGATGGTTACAGCCATCGACTCAGGGACTGATTCATGTCTTTGGTTTGGTTTTGGCGTAACATCCCTTGCAACACTGTAAGGTCATTTAAGGGACGGGCGACCTCAACCTTGCCTGTCAGGGTCAACCCGTGCTGAGTGAGAGGGACACTGTCCTACCAGGAAAAAGGATATATACTCGATCAAACAAACTGCCCCACGCGGGCCTTGAACTCACGTCCTCTGCGTGATAGGCGAAGCACCTAACCATTACACCACGGCACAGGTAATCATGTGTATGCACACAATTTTAATATTGCCTTAGTGCAGTAACTTGAGTGAAATAATTCACAAATTTTGCCACAACGAGCAAGGATGTAAGGTGAACAGGACTAGGCACCATCAGATTTTTATCTTGAGTACAGGAGTTTTGTCATCCTTTAAAGTGAAGAATGCTAAAAACTACTCAGTTATATTGTCTCATGCATAATGGTATTAACTGTAGGGCCTTGTATTTGTACCGAATGCTCAGGATTTTTTTTTCCCGCTCTGATGAGGGATGAAGGAAACAAGACAGAACAATTGAAGTTTGTTTTTTATTGCGGGTAGTTTGTGTGGCTGCTCTTGTGTGAACTGCTCCTACTTCTTTCTATGTGTTACGTTACTATTGACATTATCTACTTCCTAACTCTGAAATGTCCTTCGAAGTATTGATAGTGCCTTGAAACTCTAAGCAAACGAATTAGACTTCTCTTTTAGTGCAACTGTCGTCCTAATCCATTTCCTGCCTCTTAATGATCTTGCAGTGTCAATAGTGCTGTAAACATCAATAAAACAAAGTAACTAACACATTGTTTCCTTCTCAGATCTCCGCCAAGCCGGTCATTATGGAACAGCCTAAAGTTGTGTACTCGGCCGCGCCGCAGATCACTGTGGAGAGGAAGGAGAAGAAGAAAAAGAAAAAGAAACTGAAAGCAGGAGAAGGCAATGACGAAGGAGGTGAGCTTTGATGGAATTGATAAATAGGAGAAAAAGAAGTTAACACTGAGAACACAGATATTCTTTTTTTTAATCTTTTTTTTTTATCATGTCCATACTTTAGGATGAGTGCTCTTTATTTTTGAAACAATACATGTCACATTAAAAAAACAACCTGACCAAATTTTCTCCACTAATGCTCAGTTCAGCTTGTCATAGCTGGATTTGGTTTTGGTTTCATGCCCTTTGTTATACCATAAGATCTTTTTATAGGTGAGATTTTTCGACCTTGGCTGTCAGGGGCATCCTGGGCTGAAAAGAATGCAACATCCCGGCAGAAAGAGATGTACTCATGTCATCCAACACAGGAATTGAACTCTCATCCTTTGTTAAATAGGCAATGAGCTTTTACTACTATACCACGGACTCCGGTTAATCTGCTGAATATTTTCCTCCCTATATCCTCATGAATTATTTTTCTTTTTACGATTATGTAATAAATTTCAGACGCAAAAGACCAAATTGGCCCCAGCATCCCGACCCCGTCTTCCGTAATGAAGTCAATAGAGGAAGACAGATCTGTGGCTGACATGGATGTCGTTCCCGAGAGCGCAATGATGGGCGGTTTCATGGCAGGGTCGTCAGTCGCCACGGGCGGCATGGTCAATCCCGCGATGGCTGGCATGCCGCCGGGAGCCGCCCCGATGTCAAAGAAAGAGAAGAAGAAGAAAGATAGAAAGTTCATCCGTATGGCGGCTAGCACGACATGGGAGGATCCGACCTTGTCTGAATGGCAGCAAGGTGAGACAGAAGCTAGAAGTTGTTTATTTATAGAGGTGTCAGCTTCTTTGCAGGATGCATACACAGGTATGGAAGTATGGAAAGAGAAAATCTCAATTTCAGACTTTAAAAAGCCTGGAAAAATGGTGGTATTTTATGTTTTTTACAGAAGAAGGTATGGAAATACTGGAAAAGGTATAGAAAATCAGGATTGCCAGAGCCTCTCCTGTTGAAATCTTGCCGCTTTTGAGAGTAAAAAAGACTCAGTTTCGGGGAGGGGGGGGGGAGAGGGCAAGCCCCCCAGACTCCCTAACTTAACTTCTTAGGTACAAGAGACTGAATGGGGTACTGCGGAAGAGATACAGATATTGTATGTGGTAGGGAATGGAATACATGTATAGTAATATACATGTTGTTGGTCCAGTAATAATGATATCGGTACACAGATTGCATTTTTCATTTTTGCTCTTAGTTTGAATTTGAAGTAACTTGAAGTTGGTGAGAACATTTACAAACTTTTTTTCCTTTGATTTCTTGTATTTATGGAATGGCAGACATTATAATTTATGATTCATTACTTTACCGACGGGGCTCTTTCAGTTGCATGGTGGGTAGGTCTGGAAGATCTTGAAAATTGTATGGAAAATGACTTTCATGAATGTGTATGCACCCTGTCTTTGGCTGTTCTAGCCCAACGGCAAGGTGAGAGGGCAAGTGGTTGATGGGTGGTCTGATTTGGTATGGTATGCTCCTTCTTCTTTTGACATTTTGCTCTTGTCCTTATTGATTTAATTACTGGCACTGAAATGACCTTACAGTGTTGATAGTGCCGTTGTTACTCTAGTGGTCAGGCTGCCGGAGTTGTAATTGAAAGGTTGTGGGTTCGAATCCCAGCCCGGGCCTGACGTGTCCTTGGGAAAGACATTTTACACAAAATTTTCTCACTTCACCCAGGTGTAGATGGGTACCTGGCTACAGACAGCGAACGATCTTGTCTGTATGATAGTGCTTTAGCGTCTGTAAAATGGCAGCTTGCACTGTATGCTTCCCAGGAAGTTGAGAAGGTTTCTGAATGACTTGGTCTGCCGGGGCAATAATTGATTATAAAGCGCATAGAGCCTGCTTCCAAGTGGGGATATGCGCTATATATAAATGCAGTTATAATTATATCAAACCTACAAACCATCCTTGTATCTATTTTGTGGTATTGAAATGACCTTACAGTGTTGAAAGTGTCCCCAATAAATACTTTAAGGTGAACGGGATACAGACATGTTGTCATGCTATATTGAATGAAACTTATAACTATCTGTTCCCTGTTTGACATGATATTGCTTGATCAAATTTCACCTAGGTTATATGAATTATATTTCGTCAGCAAGCTGTTAAAAAAAATGCTAGTCCACAAAGTTTTAAAAATTGCTTTGATGCCTATTTTACATGGTTTTTTTTTAATAAACGCTTTTTTAGAAAGTAGGGCCTAGGTTTTCTTCTTTGTTCTTTAGTAGAAAAGTAACAGTAAATGTAGGCGACTCTCTGCAGTATGAGAGTGGCTGCTAGCTGCTCTGGTGCTGTCTGTTGTGTTGGTTTTTTTTAATTATTTTTTTTACTCTTTTCGTAGGATTGCTATGTTACCCATCTTTTTCTTGGCATCGAAATTACCATGCCGTATCGATAGTGCTGTAAAATCACTGTAAACACATTTTAAGACTAAGAGAACAGATATCTTTTTTTCAATCAAATCCATTAGTGTTCATCGATATGGTTTGGGTAAAAAAAAAACCCAACTAATTTAATGTCACTCAAGCTGCCCCCATAAGAACTTGTATACCATTGACTTATTTCAGATGACTTCCGCATGTTCTGTGGTGATCTGGGCAACGAAGTGACAGATGAGACTTTGGTGCGGGCGTTCAATAAATACCCAGGCTTCCTCAAGGCCAAGGTCGTCAGAGACAGGAGGACCAATAAGACGAAAGGCTATGGGTTTGTCAGCTTTAAAGACCCTGTGAATTTCACCCGAGCAATGAGAGAGATGAACGGTGAGTCTAAAGACATCTATGTAGCAAAGCAACATTGCCCCGATTTTGCACATCGGGTAAGCGCTGGCTGCCGATCAGCAACTTTTTACTGATTTTAACCCGGCAGCACAACTCCCAGATTAGTAATAATCCCATAGAAACTGGTATGCTGATTTAGGTAAACTCCTCCTTGTTTTTGTTGTGCAATGATATCTAAAACCCGTTGATTCTTTGCAAGGCTATGAGCAGGGAAAGAGAACATGGTTTGCGCGGCCCTAGGGTCTGGAGAGGAAAATTTAAGTAGTATGTACAGGAAATAATGTCAGCGCTGCGTTTTCCAACATATCATCGTGAAATTTCGGCACAAATCAGAAAAGATGTTGATCAATATATCGGAGGGTTTGTCAGCTTCGCAGCTTCAATAGTTTTCGAGTTATCGATTGGCAAAGTCTGTGCTTAGTTTCTCAAAGCTCGACCCTCCGCAGCAGAAGCTGAACCCTCCGCTGCATAGAAGATAAATAGATCTTTCCATTTGTGTATTTGGGAACTGTACGATAAACTGATCAGATACAGTTTCACTTTTAGTACACGCGAATCCCCGTAAACAACTATCGGCTCAAAGCACCCCGCCATCATTGCGTTCTCTCCATCAGCAGCCAATCAGCGCTTCTGCTTTTTTCTCTCGAATGATAACTGGGATATGTCCTTAAAATCTGCGCATTGTGCTTCTTTTCAGAATTATAAGGCCGCTTGATTAAATTGCCTAACATTCACACAGAATAGATGCAAGGGTAAGATGAGTATGATTTGTACCCCCCTGGTCGCTCGTAGTGGTGGGTTTGTTTGTGCTGTGCTCTGGGCTTGTGTTGCTCTGTAGATAGAGACCAGTGCCATTGACATCATGAAACACATCACGTCTCTCTTTCTCTTCTTCCTCCTGTCTATTCCCCCTCTCTCTCTCTCTCTCTCTCTCTCTCTCTCTCTCACTCTCTCTCTCTCTCTCCAGCATTTTTTCTCCCCTGCTCTCCCCCTCCACATCTCATCAAGCTCCCTCTACTACCCTTTTCCTCTTCCTTCATCCTTCTTTCCGTCTGTTTCCTTTAACTACTACCATCAGTGATCACCTAATGGAATTGAGAGGTCACTGACGGTAGAAGTTGACGATACTGATACATTATAAGGAAATTCTCTGACCTTTAGTCTTGAAGTTTACACACATATTTACCAGGAGAAAAATGACAAGGGTAGGCATATAATTCCACCCAACTTTATCTCTTCCCTTTTTTTGTCTCACATAGGAGTATCATTGGACTACTTTATACAATCAGACTTCTGCATCTAATTAAACAAGCAAAATAGATGTCCCAACCATTTGAAGTAGATTTTGGGGTGATTCCAATAACTTGACATGGCTACAATGCAATTTCTCACTCCTTGGACTGGTTGCTTGCACTATTGGTTAGGTTACCAGGTTTACATCCCCTGCAACACTGTAAGGTCATTTAAGAGATGGGCTTCTTCGACCCTGCCTGTCAGGGCCAACCCAGTCTGAGAAGGAAAAAATCCCAGCAGAAAAAAAACCCAGATCGTCCGCGCTCGGGATCGAACCGGGGTCTTCTGCATGACAGGCGAAGAGCCTAACCATTACAC
>JAUKPP010295404.1:0-10010 GCA_032273245.1 Phyllaplysia taylori
ACGGATGTAGTGAGTTCAGTACAACCGTTTGTATTTTATTGAGTTTGTGTTACATCGGTGCCCGTTCCACGGAAAAATATCGCTACGTCGGAAGATCTTTACAAGCGACTTCGCTACAAGTGGAGTCGACTGTAACTACACACATAGTGAGCAATCAATTTTGGTGGGGAAGATTTAGGCGTAGAACATTTGTGCACGACAGTAATGAGCTCGATGGTACAAATTGGTTCATCTATCACATCAGGGGGAGAGAAGGAAATATCGCTGGCGGAGTGATGAAACCTCCCAACTGACAATTTTTGGGACAAAGTTCTTTTCCCTTTATTTTTTTTACCCAGTCCTTCACATTTGATTATAAGGATAACAAAGAGTTTCATTTATCTGTACGTATTTGGATGAGCGAAAATAATTCTCTCAAGAGAAAATCTGGTTTTTATCCATTTGTGGGTTGCTAGGTTTCATCCTTCCTCCAGCGATATGCAGAGCCCAATCGCTGATTAGGAGCCTGTTGCATAGTTAGTTGAATGTATGAGTATTATCATTTACTACCATATGTACTCGTGTATAAGACAGCTCGTAGATAAGACGGGTAGACTTTGATCCTTGCAACTGGAGCTCTTTTTGATGTCCCATTTATCAGACGGGGGTTGATTTCAGTAAGATCTAGAGTCAAGATTCTATTGTGCATGTCTTTAAATCTTTGACCAAAAGGAATATTCCGCCAAGATAGTCAGAAATTCTTAATCTTTTAAATGAATTGGCTTCCATATCCTTGGGTATTTCGTCCCAAGACTTAGCGATGTAACCCAAGATCAATGCAATGTCAGGTTGTATCAAGTTGTCTCCTTTCACATTTTTAAAAAGCCATAAAACCCTAACCAACCAAACCAAACCACAGTATGCATATACACAGTAAGCTACTCAGACTCAGACCCTCTCCACAGCAGCCACTTGTCCATAACTTTAATTTTTCTCTGTGATCTTGAGTAATCGCTAAGGACATTATCGACTTTATACTTGTACACATAGGAAGTGACCTTGACGCAGACCCTCTCCATTGCGGCCACCTGTCAATGATCTTTGATCTTGAGTGACTGCCATGGATATGCTTGACTGTATTTTCCATTAGTGACTACAGATCTATAGTGAATACCAATGTTGATTGGCTTTTGTAGTGCTATATAATGCTATATGTGGCATTGGTAGTCTAGTGGTTAGGCTTCCGAACTCATAATTGGAAAGTTGTAGGTTCGAATCCCAGCTCGGCCCGACGTTGTGTCCTTTGGAAAGGCATTTTACACAAATTTTCCTCACTTCATCCAGGTGTAAATGGGTACCTGGCTATAGACAGTGAACAATCTTGTCCGTGTATTAGTGCTTTAGCACCTGTAAAATGGCAGCTTGCACTGTATGCTTCAAAAGCGGTTTCTGACTGACTTGGTCTGCCTGGGTAATAATTGATTGTAAAGCGCATAGAGCCTACTTTCAAGCGGGGATATGCGCTCTATAAATGCAGTCATTATTATTATTATTATTATTATTATTATTATTATTATTAAACAGACTTGTGCCTTCCTTCAGGTCATGGACCGTTCTCCCACTTGTTTGATAACAGATTTATTCCAGCCGTCAGAAAGGATCATCAAAAGAAATGGAAGGTTTGTTTCTATTACTGCATACTATTAGTGCATATTATCAGAGCCATTGTTTTAGACTGACGCCATCAATGTTTAGGTACCATCATCCCACTAATACATGTTTTCTGAGGGTTGTTTTTTTCTCAGATATAAGGCATGAGATTATGATGATTTGTCGCTGAGTAAAGGATGACAGCAAAATAATTAGAGGCATTCTGTTACTTAATGTAAGCTGACAGTAAAATGTCTGCTTTGTGTGTGCACATCCCTCTCAGATACATATATGTGCTGCATGGCGATGAAAATCAGTGGTTCGTCAATTTTTGGACATTTTGAGTTATTGGAATTATGTTGAACCTCGAACATTTCTCTAGCTGGCTGTGAAGAAATTATAAATTTATCTTCCATAGAAGCGAAGGTATTTGCAATTTTGTGTACGTAAGAGTCACCCACTATCAGAGGGAAAATTAGAGAGTAAATAGCCATTTATGTTTTCTTGCTTTGGAAATGGCACTCTTTTTCTTTCAAACTATACTTTTTAGTATAATTCGCCGTGAAATGTGTTTTTAAGTGAATATAGAAGGTACTACGTCACAAAAACCATTCATAGTAAAAATTGTCTGAGACTCAGAAAAGGGCTGATAACTCTGTTCCCCTTGCTTTGACAAGCGCCTGATTTCATGGAGATGCAACACATATGCGTGTGCGCATGAACCTACACACACACAGACACACACACACACAAATATACATTTAAATACCATTTCACTGTCCACTGAAAACACAATCTCTTTTCGTTTAAGAGTGTATAGTGTGAGTGATGAAGTGCACGCCTACAAATGTAGAGATCTAAGGTTTGAATCCTGGGAGGTTCACGTTCTTCTTCTTTTTCTTCTTCCTCGTTCTCGAAGGTGCACATTATTTTTTTCATCATTTTCATGGCGCCAATTCCCATCCTAGCAGAGATAAACCTTAAATTCGACAGTCCTGCCTCTTATATGGCCTGACCTTGACTGCAAGGGTTATCAAACCAAATTAACCGACCATCACATTCATTGCTTTCAATTATCGCCAACAATAGGCTGAAGTGTCAATTGTGAAATGATGGTTAGGCTCTTCACATTCCATGCAGAGGTCTTGACATCAAGACCCAAATGGGACACTTATTTTTTATCAAGTATCTCCGTTTTTCTGCTGGGACAGTGTCCCTCTCAGCCCGGGTTGGCCCTGACAGGCAAGATCAACATAACCTGTCTCTTAAATTACCTTAAATGGCAAAAGAAAGTCAGCTGGCATTATAGTGCTGGTGGCCAAATGCAGCGTCCTCGACTGGACTAGTGTTCATCTTGTGAACCATAGGTTTCTTTTGTTTACCTGACAACTGTTTTAAAAAAGTCAGACTTTTTAACTCCGCTGCTCGAGTTCGAGCAATATAGTGTGCTACAGTTTTCAGCAGTTTTTGTGGTGGGCGGCATATCCGCTTAATAATTCAATATTAGGATTGACCTTCCATTGTTACAGAGTAAATATAACAAGTATCGAATTATTGTTCGCTTCGATACGATATGATTTTTGTTTATAAACGCTATAGCTCACAAGTAGTCAAATCATATCCATCATGGCTTTCTTTCTTTCACTTTCTTTCACCAAGTGAATTTTCATTTGTTTCATCTATAAACCGACAGTACGAGGGAATTCGATTATCTTTTCTGGCAGAGCCCCTTGAGATGCTATGAGTTTAAAAGTTTTCAGGCAAAAAAATGATTGTGACCTACTTTTACCCATGGCCTAAATTTACAGTCCCATCCCAAGACAAACAAGCTGTCCCAGAGGCCAGAATTTTGTCGTGGAATTGGGAGAGGAGAGGAGGGCTATGGTTGAGTAGTGTAAAGGACCATGCTGAAGCACTAGGTGACAGGTTTATTATCATACATGATTAAGGATGTGAAATGACACTATTATGATTTCTAATTCTGTTTTTTCATTCAACAGCATAAGACGGGCTCGATTGACATGTTTGATTATCTTATTGAGGCAAATAATCTCATGGCGGATGGCAGTGTCCTGAGGGAATATGGTCTCGATGAGAGAGATATCCAGTTCATTAAAGAGCAAATAAGTGGACCGATTGAAGACAGCTCTGGGGTGAGTAAAGTGTCAGTGTTGTGTGGGGCATGCAGGTCTTGTAGTTTTAGCGGCGTCTGTGATGTAATGGTTAGGCTCTTCACCTATTATGCAGAGGACCTGAGTGGACATCTGCATTTTTCTGCTTGAATCTGTCCTTCGCCTTGGTCGCCTGACATGCAGGGTCCAAGCAGACTGAGCATCTCTTTATTGACCTTGCAATGTTGCAAGGGACGTAAAACAAATAAACAAAAACCGAACCAAATTGAACATTTTGAGTGTGGTAGCTTTTTTATCTGGTGTGCGTTTCTATAGCTGTCCCCGTAATATTCTCTAACCTTGTTGTCTCCAATGGCAGTGATGGCACTGGTAGAGATAGTGATCATCAGCCTGGTAGCATTCACTATCTGACGTCCTCAATTCTCCTACTGTAGATTCATTGTCTACCAGGCCCAAAATATCACATATTTCTCTCACTGGCATTTCTTGATTTAGTTTGGTTTAGTTTCTAGTTTTACATCCCTTGCAACACTGTAAGATTATTTTGGAGACGGACTACTTCAACCCTGGGTGTCAGGGCCAGCCTGGACTGAGAGGGACAAAAACCAGCGGAAGACGCAGATCGTCCGCACTTTAGATTGGACTCAGGCATTCTCATGAGTGAAGAGCCTAACAATTACATTAGGTCAACCCTCTATAGGTTGGCACATGGCTCATGGCACGCAGCACATGGCATGCGACCTGGGACAAATGTGGATCCCCCTCACCTAGAAAGGCACTCGGCACCCAGCTGTCACAAGCTCAAAAATATTTTTTTTGTTGTCGTCGATTTTGAGGTCACCTGTACTGCAATCCACCACATGCCTCACAAAAAGCGACCAAGGTGACCTTTCTACACACAGGGTTTTCATTACCGCTGTGCCGCGTTGACCTATAGAAGGGAGTACTCTAAATCTTTGAGCCAATTTTTATTTTCAAGTGTGCTGTGCGCTACGTGCAGTGTGCTGTGTGCCGTCCTATGGAAATCGGCCTTACAGACGCCAGTTTGGCATTTCTGTAGCTTGACTTCTTTTACAAGGAGAGGAAGCTAACCCATCAAACACCTGCGCTGTGGTGTAATGGTTAGGCTCTTCACCTGTCACATGGAAGAACCAAGTTCGATCCTGGTCATGGACGATCAATGTTTTTTTCTGCTGGGAATTTTTCCCTCTCAGCCCAGGTTGGCCTTGACAGTCAGGGTTGAAATAGCCCATCTCTTACATAATAATAATAATAATAATAATGGTATTTGTATAGCGCCTTCCCTTAAAAATTTCAAGCTCAAGGCGCTTCACAGAAGAGTAAAATAATTCATAGACTTAAAAGACAAGGACAATTGTAGAATTAGAAAATAAATTCTGCTAAAGATTTCTCACTAAAACTCATACATGATACAAATCACCTTACAGTGTTGCAAGGCACGTAAAACTGGTAACCAAACCAAACTAATAATTCAACAAAGTCTCCCCCTCTCTCAGTTGGGCTTTGGACAGCTCCTGGGGAAGTTAGAAGGAGTGCACTGGTTTCATTCAATTTTATTTCCCATTTGCTTGTCTTACTTCTTGTATGACTGATGTTTTAAGACGCTGTGGTACATTTATTATTTGGACCTTTCTTAGGAGAATAGAAAAGTTTATGCAATTTTACGTAGTTTCCTTCTCAAATGATGTCTTGGTTTGCAATGGATTTGAGTTTATGCACTTTTTAACACTGTAAGGTCATTTTTAGATGGGCCACTTCAACCCTGCATGCTAGGACCAACCAGGTCTTAGAGAGTCACATCAGGTAGAGATGCTTCTCCAATAATGTGGGAGTTGAACCCCCAACCTCCTAATGATAGGTTAAGAGCCTGGCCATTACACCATAGACGCTGGTAAATGATTTCTCATGCCCATCATACTGTACTGTAAGATTGTATTTTGATTGCATATGCCACATTTCTGTTCCTTCTAAGGGTCGTTAGGACCTCAAATGAACAAAACAATTAAGCCACTAGCGTTTTAAACTGTGCACAAAATGAAAGATGTCTGCAAGTCAAAAGCTGCAAAGATACAAATTACTTGGGTGTTCACTCAAATTGCGAAATTATTGTCTGTGGTGGATTGGTTCGACGCCATGTCTATCACACAGAGGACGAGGTTTCAATCTCCACAGTGGACTAACGTCTCCATTTTTCTGCTAAACTGCTTGTACTTTCCTCTCAGACCAGGTTGACCCTGATGAGTAGGGTCAAAGTAGCCTGCTTTTAAAATGTCCATAAAGTATTTCAAAATATTTGTTGTTTCCAGGAAGTGAATCAGAATAAATGTTACTCGAAGCGTCCGAGTTCGATAATTCAAATTATCAGGAAAAGATAATTTTGTACAAATGCATACATCTTGCCATATGTAATTATCAGATTTAGGTTTAAATGAAAATTTCTGATCTGTTTTGAATTGTGAAAAAAAAATGTTTGCCTCATCCCTGTAGGCCAGAACTATATTGTTCTTAAAGAGACCAAGGAATTTATGAATATGGGACAACCATGAAAGGTAGCAAATATTTGTTTGCTGAAACAGATTTCAAAATTGCAATGTTGAAATTATTTGAGTGAGGTTGTTTTTTTATTCACATGTCAATCCAGGATCGGAAATACCAAGGACGAGAAAAGGAAAAAGGTTTCCTGTATGAGGTGAGTATTTAGAGAACTAGAGCTTCGTCTGTTTTTCCCCAAACTCTATATGTGTGTGGCAACCAGGGATTTTCAGTCTGAAGTTGATTTTTAAGCAAATAGAGATATTGCATATTTTGATAGGGCAGTCAATTCTGAACAACTTGTTTTTTTACAGATTTAAAAAGGATAATTAGGAGCTGAGATATTGACATTCAAAGACACCCACCATAGCAGACCTTGTTTTGAGAAAATCGCATCTAAAGTTGAGGTTACAAAGAATCAGGATAACTATAGCTTCAAGAGCTCTACACAGCAACTTTCATTCATGTCTCACACAGCTTCCCAGGCTACTATAAGGTATTTTAAAGTACTCATAAGTCAGGCTGAGTAAAAAAAAATGTTGTTCTTGATTACATCCTGATTACGGTCCGGTAAAGTAGGCCTACTTCTTATCAGGAGGGTTTGTTATAAAAAAAAAACCCACCTAAATTTCAAACAAATTGTTGTCCCGCTCTGAGCAGGTGGGTTCACAAAAACAATTAAAAAAACAAGTTTACAAGCTGTTTTAACATGTTTTATGCAATGAATATGTAGAAGAATGGACAAAGAATACAATTATTACAAGAACTAAGTTTTTATTTTTAAAAATCTTTTTTTTTTTACTTTAGACCTCGACATCTCAGAAACAGTGACTGCGACTTCCGACTGAAAATCGCTGGCTGCCTCACATATATGTACAGACAGTTCACTCCTCTCTTTGCCTCCGTTAAAAGTCTGTACTTTTTGGTCTGCAGTGTTAGCTGGCATTGGTGGTGGCGCAGTGCATCGCTATCTATTTGTGTAAAGTAAATAATAGCCAGGCAAATAGTGTCAATTTGTTTGCTATTTCTGTAGAAACTATATTCTAACCTTTCCTCCAACTTAATAGAAGTAAAGTTGAGTTCCCCTGATTGTAATTACTACCATTTTGATCTGCCAATAGTTTTTTAACGTTCCTTCTTAATTTTTCTCTCAATACGTGAGGAGTGTAAAAGTTTTTCAATATAGAAAAACTTTCTGGCTCTGTTTGTAGGTTAGAGCAGGCCTAAAATGGCATCAAATAACAAAAATAGTATTGTGAATTTTCGGTTCACACACTAGCCACGTGGAAGCACTACATTTTCTGAAAATTCACACTTTTTTTTTACCAAGTTTCAGTATTTTAGTTTTAGTTTTTAGAAAAATATCTAGAAAAAAACAACATACCTATCAAACCACGTTTTCTAGCACTTAAACACACTTTTCAATTGTCAGATTGCTTAATGGCCTTCATAATACTCTTTTCTATCTATTGCTTAACAAAAAAAGAGCAAGGACAATGTTTGCATCATATACTTTAAGCACCTCCTATTGGAGTGCATCAAGTTCCAGAAGTATTTTAAAACAACAAGTTTGAAACACTTTTCGATATAGTATTGAGTTATAGAATTGTTAGTTTTATTAAAGAGATTGGTTTATGTAAAAAGCTGTGAACTAGTTAAACATTTTTGTACAGGCCTAATTCACACAAATATTATACACACAAATTATTTGTTTGTACTGTAAAAATTTGTTGTTTTAAAATTATACACTTGCACCTTTTAGCCTTTTGATAAATCCTTCTAAAGAGGACACCATAGCAAATGACCAAAACTGTTTTCTCTGCGCCAAAATGTCAATGGAGCTGTAAAACCCCAAACACACTATCATCATCAGGTGATAGCAAACACTCCCAATGAACTGTTGGTTTACAATTTTTTAAAAATTTCTCCAGACATGCATAATAATGATAATAATAATAATAATAATAATAATCCATAGTTAACTTTTTCTTCGTCAGGTGGTAGCAAATGCCCCTTGTGAACTCTTGATTTACTATTTTTAAAAGACTCTCAAAGATGTACAGAATAATCCATAGTTTTCAACTTTTCTTCTTCAACTGATAGTGAAAACTCACTTTGAACTTTAGGTGTACTATTTTTAAAAGATTTCCGCAAATGCGCAAAATAATCGATAGTTTTAAATTTTTCTCCATCTGGTGATAGGGAGTACTACTGTCAATTCTAGGTGTTAGGATTTTAAAAGATTTCCGCAAATGCGCAGAATAATTCATAGGTTTAAACTTTTCCTTCCTCAGGTGGTTGACAATAGTAGGAACAGCATTGACGTGGACAAGTGGGACTACTTTGCCAGGGACTGCCATCATCTGGGTATAGCCAACAGCTTTGACCACAACCGCATCATTCAATTTGTCCAAGTGCTGGTGCAGGATGGACAGTGGCAGATCTGTGTTAGGGACAAGGTCATTGATTTTGTTTTCGTGTTTTGTTTTACGTCCCTTGCTACACTGTAAGATCATTTAAGAGACTGATCTGGGCTGCAGGGTTTCGGGTCTTCTGCATGACAGACAAAGGGCTTAACCACTACCCGGTAGACACTGGTGGACACGGCCAGTCTGCAGACGGCAGCTTTTCCCATTGAAAGAGATGATTAAAGCAAACAAAGGACTTTAAAATCATTAATCAGTATTTCTATTTTGAATTCCTGTTAACATACTGAAAAAGATTTATCAGTCAATAAAGATTTTTTTGTGCTCAATACTACTAGCATTCTGAAAGGTTGATCAAATAAGCCTGTTTGGTGCTCTGGGGTTTGTTAGGTCCAGAGTGCCATGTTTCTTATTAGTCGTATCAATATATCGATTCACCCCCCAAAAAATTGCAAATTTTAGCTTTGTGGTTATTTCTAGTACTCTTATTATGAGTCCTGATCGACGTATCAGAAGTTGGACAAAATTGGCGATCGGAATGTTGAGAAAATCACGTGACAATCCAATATGGCCTCCATTATTACAGTATAAATCGCATATCTGGCCATAAATTTGGTAATTATCATCCAGAGTGCGGGAAAATTTGACAGAAGGTGTTTTGTGAACATAGGTCTACGATATATAAATGATGTACGAAGAAACATGCGCAATATAAGCACAAAAAAATACAAGATGGCTACCAGGCTCACTCTTAAGAGAGATGGATTCTCAGTTGAGAAGTAAAATCGTTACTACTGAATCTAGAGTCTTGAAAGTTGGTATGTAGATTGCTTGTAGTACATCGACTATGTTGGAGTGAAAAAAAGCCTTTTAAATTCAAGATGGCGGCCATTTGATTATATTGGCAGTCATCTTGAATTGTATCCCTTTTTACAAGTCCCATAATTCTTAAACTTTATCTACCGATTCTGTTTTAATTTCGGTGAATTTGCAGCCACAAATCATATCTTATCTTTGTTTGATTCAGGTGATTGAAGATGTCTACCAAATGTTTCTGACCCGCTACAGACTGCACCGCTCGGCATACCAACACAAGGTGAACTGTGCACTGGAGCTTATGTGAGTTGCTATCTATTATACAGGGTGTTTTTTTTATATTGATCGATTCTAAACTGAAATAGCTCTAAAACGGCAAGAGATAAAAGTAAACGGTTTTCTGCACACCATTCTGTGGCCATTTAAGTTTTGTCTGGGATACTTGATAAGATTA
>JAUKPP010295426.1:0-10010 GCA_032273245.1 Phyllaplysia taylori
GATAGATAGATAGATAGATAGATAGATAGATAGATAGATAGAGAGAGAGAGAGAGAGAGAGAGAGAGAGAGAGAGAACAAAGAGAAACGCAACTGGTATAGAAACAAGAGGCCAGAAACACCCCAGCAAACAGAGAGAAAAAAAACGAGTATTGAGACAAGCACATAGTTCTTTCACAAAAAGATGAGTATGATGGGATCGTTGTCCTACCTTGGCGTGGCCCGGGCCGCCGCCGCTGCTGCTGCTGTCGTTGGTGCCTGTGGTCGTGCTGGACACAATGGACATGAGAGAGCCGCGCCGCTCCAGGGCCGTCATGTCTTCCAGGGCTCCAGCCTCGCCCTCCAGTTCTCTGGGGACACAGAACGAAGTGCTTACGGTTCATTATTTGGCTACGGTTTGCGATACTATCAACATTGTAAGGCCAGCTCAGCACCAGGACATGGTCTAATTGATTAGGACAATAGTAACGTATGAACTAGAAAGAAGTAGAAGGAGCAGACCACACCAAAGTGTCCATCAATCACAAAACCCTATTAAAAACAGATTCTATACACTTTATAGTAAACAAACAGGACGACAGAAAAGATGACAAAAAGAGACAAAAACGGCAAGACCATAAATTCTGATTCTAAACAAATAAACACATTTTGCAAGAGTAGACTGCGAAGTTTCTAGTGTATGGAAAAACAACTTGATCACTTACAGAAACTTTTCTGAACTAGTGCAGAAGCACAGAGAACGCTGGGCGTTCACTGTTATTTCACGATAACTTTTTTATGGCTACTGATGTTATCAAAGATGACAGCTTTGTTGATTTTAAGAATTAACATTCGACGGCAGTAAGCCTACATCTTTTGTATGTTACCCCTTCAAAGAACTCTCCTTGGATTCTCCGAGGATGCACAGCTGATTTCATTTGTTGATTCAATTTATTATTCGTTTAAACAATGACTCATTATCTAGATACGGGTGTGTGCGTGGGTAATAGAGAATGCTTGGACGTGGTAATAATCTGCAAATTAGCTACGTGTTATACATACGTATTCGATTTAAAATCATATGGTAAATCTTCACATTCTGCTAGGTATTCATCACTGCCACACCCCAACAATAAACGCCCACACCCCGACAATTAAAGCCAAGTGCAACAGATCCCATCAACTTCACGATCCGGTTCTATTCTAAGCCTTTAAAAAAAACAGAATATCAGCTTCAGATATTAATAGCAACTTAATTAACAAGAGCACCTTTAATTGGGAGTTAGAAGGTAAATGGGTGCCCGGGTGTAGGTGAGCGGCGAGGAGTGGAGATTTGCTTGTATTCAGTCATCCACTGTGACTGATTTCCTTTCCATCTCTTAGGTGGATGATTCCATATAATTTGTAGAGTAATAATTTGGTGCAAACTAGATCTTTCAAGCTAAGGGTAATAAAGTGTGTTATATAGTCAGAATGCAAACGATGGGTATAAAAATTCTGACATATTGTTGTAAATGTGTACTTCATTGTCAGTACATTTTTCTTCCACTATCTCTCACCTAAGTTTGTAATCTACTCACGCATTAATTATCCTCTTTCCTCCCCGCCCCTCCCCCTTTCACTCTCTATCTATCTCTCCCTCTGATTAATATCCCCCGCCCCCTTCCTATCTGTCTTTCTTCTCGCAATCTATCCCCACACTCCCTCCTTCACGCCCTTCCCTTCCCTTTAACTCCTCTCCTATTCTCCCTTTCTGTCTCTGTCTCCGATTCATAGGTGAAGGGCGGACTCCACCATTGGGTAAGATTTAACTAGCCCATCTATGGCAGACAGGAACGGGAGGGGGGGGGGGGGGTATGTGTCAAGTTGTCACGCCCAAATAATGAGCGCTAGCTAAAGCAGGATGCAGCAGTCTCAGTGGCTGTGATCCTCGCCTCTAAATTGGCAAAATCTCCCTTGGCACTACTTGCAGCATTCGTTTTCTTTGGTTTTTACACCCAGAGTCAAAAGGTGCAAATGTCTGTCTGGGATTACCTATACTGTTATTACAATTTGTTTTGAAACTCTTTGTTAAAAATCGGGAAAACAGTTTTTAAACAATGCTGACAACGAGAGTGTGGGTGAGTGAACGATTGGTGCATAATATGAGTGTATGTGTTGAAGAAAGAGAAATGCAAAGAAAGAGAGAGCACAGTGGGAACGATCAAAAGAAAGAAAAAGAGAAAAAAGACAAATAAAGAAAAGGGAGACTGAGGAAAGACAGCCAACCCTTGTCATGAGGGGATAAAGGGATGGAGACAAAAAGAAAGAGAGAGAAAAAAAAGAGAATTGTCATGAGGGGATAGAGGGATGAAGATATAAAGAAAGAGAGATAAAAAAGAGAAACAGACAGGCAGATGGAGAGACAGACTGACAGAGGGAAGAGGGACAAAAATAAGTACGTGGAAGTGGAAACAAGAGTACAATCCAAAAGTGAAGGAGAAAGAGTAGATGAAGACAGGGAGTAAAAAAAAATTTGCACTGGGTCAGACAGAGAGTAATTGTTTTGACAAAGGAAACTTCTACTTGCAATTACTTCCGACACTGAACAGGGCGTATGCACCAGTGTAAATTTTGGTTGAGGTTAACGTTTACTATTTGCAGCAATGCTGTTTTAATTGAAAGTTTGGCACACAATCTGATTTTCTGTAAGTGGATGAATGCACTGCAATTGTAAGTACAAGAATTCTACAGAGAAAATAAGAGACAATTAAAATAGACAAGAGTTATGCCAGAAATGCACAAGACACAATTTCGTTGCTGTACCAAACTTTTGCAGCAGACAAAATATTTCTTTTTTGTTTGTTTGTTGCTTGGTTAGGGTTTCATGGCTCCATCGACTCTATAAGGTCATTTCGGCGCCCAGAACCATTCAAAAGATTTTGGGTAGGAGCTAAATTTTTTATTTTGCCCGGATGGCGGCGTAATAGGCCTACTCTTTTCGATTTTAAACACAAAGGGATCTTTAACGTGGGCAGCGTGCACACGGGACCCAGATTTTTCATCCTTATCCGAGAAGACTAGGTGCTGGATCTTATCTGCCCGAAGATCAGGGGTGTGGTTGAGAGAGAGAGAGAGAGAGAGAGAGAGAGAGAGATAGAGAAAGAGTAGATAAGGTATGAGAGAAGAGGAACAGAATAAGCAGAGGAGAGCAGACGAGAGGAGACTCTGAAGAGAATGAGGAGAGCAAGTGAGAGAAAGAATTAGAGAGTAAAGTTGGAAGATAGTCAAGGTAGAGAGGACACGAAGAAATAAATTTAGGGAGAAAAACGCCTGCACTGCCCCAGGGTCGAACCCAGACCCAGTGCCATTGGCATGAGAGGCCAACACCATAACCTCTAGACCAAGAAAGCCCCCTGTTTCTTTTTCTTTTTTTTATTAAACTAAGCCACAAAACACAACGTGTATGCATAGACTTGAAAAAATTTGATATGCTGATTAGGAAGATGTAATTTTTCTGATCAGGTGCTTATTTGTTTTGATGTGCTAAAAAAGAAGCATCAGAGAACCCTTGGCACTGAGCAACTAAAACTTGACAGTGCATAGCGGGTCTTAGTGTACTGCCTTGTTCCAAGCATGCCACAACTCACCGGCTGACTCGACTGGTGTTGAAGATCTTGGGTGGAGGCTTGAACATAGTGGCTTGCTTGTCCTTGAGGGCGTCGTTCAGGTATAGGACACGCTCCTGGATCAACTCGCGCATCTTCTTCACCCACTGCTGCTTTGTGTCTAGCGACGAGGCCTGTAAAATGAGTTAGTTCCTGATCAGTATACAAACAATAGCATTCATGCATTAGTGAAAACTGAGGTGTTATTAACAAAATTCTTTAGTCGCAATGTAATGTATTATGTATCGTAACATTCATGCATCTAGGACAAAACAGATCTGTGAATGCTATAAACTTTCGTTTTGGTTTGCTTTTGGTACTGCAACTGATTAACCACACTGTAATAATATTTGTGCATTCAAGACTGAACAAATCTGTGAACTCTGCAACCTTTGATTTTGGCTTACTTTTTGGTCTTGCACGAATTCTTCTTTAATTAGGGAGGGCGACTGTCAATAAAGAGTCTTTTCCAGGACCTCAAAAAGCATTATCAACATGACAGTAAAAATGATTATGATTGAGCACATACTATACACACTTTACACTGTACTTTTACACCAGCAAACTGTTATGACATCCAATCTCAGAAACAATCAACAGTCACAAGAAACAGGTTCTAGCATCATGAGGTCATGTTTTAACTCCTCATGGGTTTGCTGAGAAAGCCAGTGCCACAACAGCAATGACTGCCACAACCCCAAGACAAGGAAAATGTTATCAGTGATTCGATCTTACCAGAACAATGAGTTTAGAAAAATCCATGAGAATTCAATCTTTTTCATGCATGTCGAGAGAGTCACAAAATTGGTGAGACTCGTGCTAAAATAAAAAAAATTGGCAACTCTGTCAGAACTTGGGGGATGTCTTACCTTGAGGATGATCCTATAGTCTGAGATGGGAGCCCTTCCAGTCCACAAGGCAAACTTGGTCTCATCTCCTTCTATATGCTCTGTGATGTTGATCTCTGAAATCTGAACAAAGGCAAAGGGGAAATATAAGTTAATAATGAATAATAATAATAATAACAATGGATTGCATTTATACACCACATATCCCAATCATTGGCTCTATGCGCTTTACAATCATTATTACCCCGGCAGACAAAAGTCATTCAGAAACTCTCAACTTCCTGGGAAGTTAGTTAGTTAGAGCTCATCTATTCATAGAGGTGCCAGATTTTTTAGTTTTTTTTGTCTCTTCAAAGAATACAAGGGCAATTGTTAATGCACACTAATCTAATTACTTCTCAATTAGAAATTACACAAAACCTTTAACATTAATATGACATGTGATCAAAGTGTTATGGGAGCCACCGGCATGGACCACATATAAAAAAAAAAAAAAAAAAAAATTCTCCACCTGTCCAATGGCAAAATCAAACCTCTTGCCCATGCTTCCTCACTCTCTCTCCTCTCCCCCTCCCCTCCCCCCCCCCCCCTTTCACCTCGCAAGAAAACAAGAAAAAAAGAATCCCCTGAATTAAGGTCACCTACCATGAGCTTGAACTTGTAAATGTACTTGGATTTGCCGTTACTGTCCTTGACCTCTTTGGAGAAGACAAGACAGACGTCAAACAAGAACAGATGCCGCTCACGCCCCTTCTTGATCAGCTGTTTGGGGTCCCACACTGTGAAGTTGTCCTGTGGATAAAAAAGAGAGGTTGGTTTGTTTTGAGATTAATTTACACCCCTTGTAACACTGTATAGTAGTTCTGGAGGCATGTTACTTCGACCCTGACAGTCAGGGCCACTCAGGGCTGACAGATGCGCAACATCCCAGCAGACAGATAGAGATGTTCACTGAACATGGTGATCGAACTCTCAGCGTGATAAGTGAAGAACCCAACCATTGCATCACAGATGCTGGTAGAGTCAGAATAGAGGATAATTCATAGAGACAACAACAACACCAACTCATAATTAGGATGTCAATGATCTTTAGTGCATTAAAGCTAATTCCTGATACGTGGTGCATTCTTTTTAGCTACGCTAAAACATATTTCTAATATGTGTTAATTTATTTTTAAATGAACAAATGTAATCTGAATAATAAACCAAATTCTTTTAAAAAGACCCTGAAATAATGCTGCAAAGGTTTGTTGGCAATGAAAAGTCACACAAATACCCCCATCAAATGAATATTGTGAGCTTACAAAAATCTTTTTCAAAATTAACAAGTCTTTATAGATAAATTCATTAATTAGTAGAATTAATAAGAGCAGACCACACCCGAGTGCCTGCCAACGTTCAGCAAAATATGGTATCTTTAAAACAACAACCTGCTACAAAAGATCATATCATGCACATAGTGACGAAGTTTTTTAATTATTAGTAGTTCCCGATCCACTCACCTGAAGCAGCACTTCACCCAGTGCCTCCAGGCTGTCCTCCATTCCCTCCAGCATGCTCAGATGCATGGCATCGTTGGCTTTCTTAGGCACATTCATCATCACCTCAAGGGCTTCCTGGAAGAGAGATATAATAAGCCAATTTAGAGAACCCATTGAGATTTGATAGCTGTACACAATCACTTCAAGTCAGATTTCCATCAACACATACTAATTCTTCACATTATTCAACATTTTGACAATGTTCTTATTTCTCATGGCTTTGCACAATTGCAATCTATTCTAAAAAGAAAATTACAATCCAACAACTTCATCAAAAAGTTTATATAACACTGAGGTGTATAAGACAAACAAACAGAACTTGGATTGAATTGACTGAATGGAAACAATAAACTTGGTGATTGTTTCTTTTTCTGCCCAAATGGGTCAAAATATATCAAAAGTCAAACAGCAACTACGATGACTTTCTGTAGTAAAACAAGATTTATAAGATAACACAGTTTGAATAACACATACAAATACAAATTCTGTTAGAATTTCCATGAGAATATACAAACAATATAAGTATCTTGGAAAATACAAAAAAAATATGCAGGGTAGCTCAACGACTTCTACATTATATTGTCCATCTTTCACACATGTCACATTAAGTACCACCATCTGTGGTGTAATAGTTAGGCTCTTCTCCCAACACACAGAAGACCCAAGTTCCAATTCCCTGTGGAGATGAACATCGGCATATTCCTGCTGGGCCCTGGGTTGGCCCTGACAGGCACGGTTACAGTAAACTGTCTCTTAAAAGACCTTACAAGGGATGTAAAACAAAAACCAAACCAAACCAAATAAACTATTGCCCGTTTTCTCACCTTAATCTCACCGGTGTGTTCTTCACAACAAGTGAGCAGATCTTTGAGCAGCAGCTGATATTTGGTCACTCTCTGGACTGGTTTGATCAAGTATGAGGCAATGGGCTCACTAAGTTTGCTCTTGCGCTGCATCTCCTGTTAGACATGCATACAATTCGATTAGAGAAGTTGCCACAAATCACAGAGAGAGCTTGTATTGTCATATAAATAAATGGATGGCCTCAGGAAAGACCATCTAACCATCTAACTCTGTAAATTTATGTGTGAGAGGATAAAAATTGAATAGCCTGCATCTCAGAAAAATTTGGAGCATTTTACCTACATGATTGTTTTGAAGTAGATCAGATTGATTTGAAGTAGTTCTACAAACTAGACAGTGATCTACACGGAGTATGCCTGAAGACACTGACAGTTTGCAGCAAACTACCTTAAGAAAATTGCAGGCAAAAATCATGCATGAAACATGGAATATTGACTAATCTACTTGTTAGTGAATTACTTTAGTCCAAATTGAGCACTGAATAGAAAAAAGTTAGATCATACCTCGAAAAAGTAGCCAGCTTGCTCCACCAGCAGAGCATTGGAATCTGGCTTGTTCTTGCAGTAGGTCACATAGATGGAGAACTTCTCAGCCTGCGGGTCAATGAAATAATTTGAGAACATGAAATAATGAAAAAGATATACTTGTACGCTAGAGCAACACAAAACAAAACTGTTAAAACTTTTCCTGAACAATGATAGAGACCATTTGAGTGGTTGTGTGGGTGTGTTTGTTTCTTAAATGTGTGTTTGCTAGTAAGGGTGTGGTGGTTGGGGGGGGGGGGGAGGGGGTGTCTTCCATTAAAAGTTTGTCTTTTCGTATATGAGTGATTTCTGTGAGTCTACTGGAGTGGTTGTGTGCGTGTGTTTGTTTAAATGTGTGTGTGAGAGTAAGGGTGTGGTGTTGGGGGGGGGGGGGGTCTTCCATTAAAAGCTTGTCTTTTAGTATATAAGTGATTGTCTGTGAGTCTATTGGGGTGGTTGTGTGTGTGTGTAGGGGAAGGAGGCGTCCATTAAAATATTGTCTTTGAGTCCATTATTATGTGTGTGTTTGTGTGTGTGTGTTTGTATAGATGTGTGCGTGTGTGTTTTCGTGTGAGAAAGAGAGACCTTCATCACTTAAATTGCTAAACAAAATCTTCTGTAAAGAGAAATTAGGAATCTTTTCTTATCTTTTATGTGGGGCTGTCTATCTGTTTAGTGAGGTATGCTTTGATTTTAAATTTAAAAAAATATATTATTCTTTACGTGGCTTTGCAACACTGAAAGGTCCACTGCCCGCTTGGAGATCTGATTTCATCCTTTGACGGGACAAGAATTGGGCTATTGCATATTTCAGAAAAGTAAAAAATAATGACAATGATAATAAAAATAGAAAATAGAAAACTACACACCCGCTTTTAAAATCAACAACAACAACAACAACAACAACAACAACAACAACAAAAAAGACAAAACAGTTAATAAAATACAAAAGGTGAATCCCCCCCCCCCCCCCCCCTTCCTCTCCTCAATAAAAAAACCAAAAACAGCAACAACAAAACAGGCGAGACCCTTGGCTACTACAACTCTATGCCTTTGACTTTACAACTTATCTATCATTTCTATCCATCTTTCTGCCTGTCCCTAACGATCTATCTGAATTATAGACAGATACATTGCGAGAATCAGATGGTAAGAGGGTTACAGTTGGATATAATTATTATGAACAAGTAAACAAAAAGAAATTAGCGTGGTAAGAGAAAAAGCTGGATATAGAGACAAGTAAACAGACAAAAAAAGTGCATAAGACAAAGGTAATACTAAGTGCATATCGAGAGAAAACATTTGGCTTGGAGAGAGAAGAGAGAGAGAGAGAGAGAGAGAGAGAGAGAGAGAGAGAGAGAGAGAGAGAGAGATGGGAGCTAGAAAGACAAATGGATATTATAGAGATGGGGAGAGAGCGAGAGAGGAAAGAGAAAGTCTACTCAAGATATTTATTCACATTGTATATTTGTAAAGCAAATAATCCTGCGCCTACCCACTCAAGTGATTAGACTAATGGTCCAAGCGATAGAGAACGAGAATGGAATGCACTCATAATGAAGGTCATAATAATAATTATTAATTCATCTACAATGATGGTACGACAGATTCGAAGGGGTTGCTGGCGTCTTGGGTGTAATTTTTAGGCTTTTCGCCTTTCAGGCAAATGACGGTGGTTCAATGATCGCTTTGAGCGAAACCTCAGTGCGTCTGCTAAGATGTTATCATGTCCCCCTAAGTAAAGGTTGGTCCTGGCAGGCAGGATGATTGGTTTGGTTACCAGTTTTACGTCCCCTACAACACTGTAAGGTCATTTAAGAGTCGGACTATTTCGACCTGCCTGTCAGGGCCAACCCAGTCTGAGAGCGAAAAATCCGAGCAGAAAAAAACCCAGACCGTCCGCGACCGGAGATCGAACTCGGGTCTTCCGCAGGACAGGCGAAGAGCCTAACCGTTACACCGGTAGGCAGGATGAAGTAACCTGCCTCTAAACTGACCTTAAGGTGATACACGGTGCATAAAACAAAAACATAAAACAGGCCAAAACGAAACATTTGGGTTCAACACCTTGAAAAGTATGAAATTACTATTCTATTTTGATCATTAATGCAAAATTAAATCGGTCGCACCTATCTAAGTAAAACTAAGAAAGATACTGAAATATTGTTGATTACTTGTACCCATCTTCAAGATAAACTATTTCATGGTTACAGGATTTTGAATGAAGCAATCAAAATGCAACCAAAAGTATAAAATAAATTTTTCATCACAATTAACACTTTGAGTTAGTAGGCTACTATTATATTATAATAAAACTGATAAAGATGCTGGTCCGAACTTGGGGGTGGGACTCGGGTCTACAGGTTATGACAGCATTAACCCTTTAAAGTAACACAATAAAAGCAAACAACTTTGAAAAGTAATGGAAAGAGCAGACAACACCGAGAACCAATAAAAGAAATTGTGCGTTTAACGATAAGAGGGGGTTGAGTAATTTTCCTGCGCTTCTCTCTCGCTCGCTCAAATGGCATAAAGAAATGGGAAGTGTACGGTGGGCGGGTGGGGGTGGTGGTGCGTGGGGTGGGTGTTGCGTGGGGCGTAGGGTGGG
>JAUKPP010295437.1:0-19671 GCA_032273245.1 Phyllaplysia taylori
GGCGTTTCATCTGGATAGGATGTTTTGTCACGATGCGGGTCCAGGCCTTCTGTTGGGTTCCGGCCCCTTTTCTTTCTGGCTGGAGTTCCCACTTCAGAGATTCACTGGAAAGGTCTAGAGCCCGGGAAGGTCGGGACTTTTGGAAATCATCTCTCCAGCTAAAAGAGTGTTCGCTGTTGGCGGTGATATGGAGAATGGATTTAATTATCTAGGTCAATAGCTGTGATGATAACAATATTAACAATAGTAGTGAGGATGATCTTTAAAAAAAAAAGCAATATTGTTGACAGGAATGATAACAATATACATGCGCTGATGGCAATATTAGTTCTAACACTTGTCACTTGAGGCAATGGGCAGGCTGATGGTAATAGTGGTGAAGCTAACTGGGAAATCTCTCACTGTCTCTCTTCTCTGTATGGACAATGGGACTAATACTAACAGTTGCCACCATGGAATCCACGTGTCATTTCGGTCTGTTTGAGGTGGTGAAGGGAATGACGCGACTCCTTTGGGGAGTGGGAAAGTGAGTGCCCGCCCCGTGACTCAGATGGAGCTGGGGATGATGGGACTAACACAGTTCTCTTCGGGGTCAGCTGAAGAAAATATAACAAAAAACAAACAAAAACATACTCCCAATACAATTGGAAGTGTGTTAGAATACTACTTGTTTTCATTGGCAATCGTGTTCTATAAACTGCATGTTCTCTTGCTTGCTCACACAGGATTCAAACTTGGCTATAACCATAACATGACTATGATTCTTTTTGTTGACCTCTCACATACGGATCACATTGTTACTTATTCGGCAGGCGTCACCATAGATGGGAACGGGCATGGGAAAAAAACACAAAAAAAACAACATTGAAATTCAAAAGTCTCAACTATAAATAAAAAATCCCAGTAAAATATTTGCAACATTGAAAGAGTGATAATAAAATCAAATTCATTGTATATGGAGCAACTAGCAATTAGTAGTAGCCTAATGAATTACAGAGCCATACTATTGTAACAAGGTAGTGTTTCTTAACAATTAGTATACTGTGCTACCATAACTAAAATTCAGAGGTAGCTTTTCATTAATAAACTAGCTAACTACTACCCGGTATCAAAAACAGTGTAAATAAATTGTGATGGTTGTACTATAGTGAATCACAACAAGGATGAACTTTTAAAATAAGAAAAACAATGAGAGAGTGAATGCCTCCAAAAGATGTAATTTTCTAAAAAAAATCAATAATTGCCACAATTTTTTGCATTGATGAGCTCTTTTCATGAGCTATACAAGTCACAAAAAATATATTGCTTTTTAAGGAAGACAGTTGAGATAATTCTAGACAAGCAAAGTGATTAACTGCGAAAGCATCTACACGTGACATTGTTTTTTCACCTAATCTAACATGTATTGCATTGGAAGTTAATTGTATTGGAAGTTAAGATATCTAGAAGCCTGCATACAAACCAGCCTTTTTTAAGGCATTTCAATACAAGATCATTGTTCTATCTTCATATGCTGGAGAAAAAAAAAAAAGACAACATTTATAAAACAACAAAGAATTCCTCATATCTCCAGGAACAAAGGAGAAAGTATCACAGTCTAAGTGAGCATTCCATCTTGCAGTTGTGAACAATTTACAAAGTAAAATGAACCAATACACAAGGAAAATAGGTCACACTAAAAAACATGTGGAATCAAATCAAAATGGGATTACATTCTGAAAAGTACTTAAGGGTTTCGTGACAATTTGCATTATATGCGCTAAAATAGGCCCACTACATTTTGAATTGAGGGCCTTATTGTATAGAAAATTAAAGCTGGAATATTATATACATAAAATTCATTTGACAAAATAGGATGAGATAACAACAAGACAGGATAAGATGAGATATCCTTTATAAATCCAAAGTGATAGCTTACAGTATTTCTAAAAGTCACGTTAGACCCCTCTAAATTATGCCTCAATCTCTGCTCTCAGACGTCAGAGCACGGAATAAAGTACTGCCCCATCCAATCATTCGCCAGTTAGATCAAAGATCCCCCACAGATGGGAACAGAAAGGTTGAAATAAATCTCTTCAGTCACCACCCCATTAACTGGCAGGTATTGTGAGAAGATTGTGCACAGAAATGAGATAATCTGTTCTGATGTTGAAACAGAGAATAGATGCAGAGAAAAAAACCAAAGAGATGCAGAGAAAGCATAGATACATTTTCACTTTATCGCCTTGAGCAATACTGTCTCTGTGTAGTGTGTGCTAGGAGTCTGGCCCTCTTCGGTCGTGTAAGTTGGACCTAATGAGTTAAGAACTTTGTAGATTTTCAATCCTAATAAGCCCCCTTTTCCTCATATTTCAAATTTCTTTGTTCTCCCCCGTTCATCTCCACCGCTTTATTGGGCAGCTGCTCTTTCCTCCTACACTTCTTATCCATACACTTGAACTTGCTCTTTCTTTACCTCTCTCTGAATGTACTTTTTACGCCCCTGTATCCAACTGTTTGCTAAAACAGCCAAAGAAGCTGGTGCATATATAAATAAATAGCTGTATGCAATTGTTGACTATAAGAAACATTTCCTTCTATCTATTGCTCCAGTGCTACAAGACATATTACCAATTTCCTAGTACCAGTGCTCATGTGTTGTAGCTGTTGATCCTAGGATAAATTGAGTCAGTTTTTCCAGTTTTATAGTGGCAGTGCTCATTGGTTGTTTGGTGACAATTCAGTTTTTCCAGTAGGTTACCTTTTCCAGCAAGATCCAGAGCTTTATAAACCAATGTCGGAGAAGGATACTCTACATCCAGTGGTTTGATAAGATAAATATGTAACTTTTCCAGCAAGATCCAGAGCTTTATAAACCAATGTGGTTTGATGAGATAAGTAACGTCAACCTAGGGGAAGGACTAAAGTGAAGTTGTGGGAGTCATTCCACTGATGGCTACAGAACAGCCAAGAAAGAACAAGGTCAGGCCGGTGCTTGACTTTTAGGGAACTTAATGAATTCGTGTTGTGCCACACTGGGGGAGATCTGTTGGATGTCTGTGCAGACAGAATGAGAGAGTGGTGTCAGATTGAGTGAAAGACTGAAGTGGTGGACCTGAAGTTAGCATATCTGTAGATAAGGGGAGCTAAGAAACTGTGGAAACATCTGTTGGTGAGTTTTAGAGGAAAAGTGTATGCACTGACTTGGTTAAGATTCGGTTTGAGCTCTGCTCCCAATATAATGTCGTTGATTCTCAAAACTGTTTTGTTAAAAAGGTCAGATGTTCAGTCAGCAACAAGTTTTTACATCAATGACATCATGACCTGTGTCAATGGCTTTCTCGTGTAGTCCCACATGTAAAATGCACATCTATTAAAATATTTCAAGTATATCAATGGCACAACAGGATAAGCATCTACTATAAATGGCACACTGAGTTAAAAATCTACACACCGTATCAACACAATTTTGTTCTTTACTTCACCGATAAATTAAAATCATTTATGATAACTTTCATTTAAGTAAGAGATATCTTCACAACTATTCCACATTTGCCCAAGTCAGTTTTGGGCCATTCCAGCTTTTTAAAAACATTTTACATTTGTTGACTCACTATTGAAAATTTGTGACACTGAAATACTACTGTAGTACAAATATCTAGACTGCTAAAACTGCAATGCTCTTCACCGTCGGTAGTTTAGAATCGTTGATAAATTTATGGCTACTCTTTCTTCGTGGACTTTGCTTGATGCTACAGGGTGTTTTAAAAGTGCACATCTGACAGATGTGAGCAGATTCTTATTCTGCTAAAAATTTGGATAAGTAAGAAAACTTTTGAGTGAGTAGGTATCTTATTCAGAAAAGAGTGGTTGGTCAAAGAACACAACTAGGCCTAATCTAGATTCATGTTGAAAATGTCAAGTTTCTGCATTGTACACTTCTTTATTTACAGTTCTTATACTGATACATCCTTGTATTCTAGAACTTTGCCAAAGTATGTGGGACTACAGAGAAGTGTTACAGCAGAGGCCCTGGGTAAAAAAGTGTTGAAGATTTTTTGCTCCTGTTTTATTTCAAACAAACTTTGTCAAACGGTCACACACAGTGATTTCTCTGTGCAATGTGGTTCTCAGAAAAAAAACGTTCATCTCATATATTAAATAACATGTCTTTACATTAAATTTTAAGACATGTTTTTCAGCCTATTTTCTCAAAGAGCAGTGCTTTCTTTTTCCCTTTTAGAATATTTGTTTAAAAATGGTAGACACAACCAAACACATTCATTGTTCTTATGTCCAGGTTCAGAACTGTACAAAAACAACTACCCAATATAAACAACTCAAAACAACATCAGTAACTAGGGAAAGACAGAACTGACTTTGACCATTTAGTACTCAATCATTGTTCATGCAAATAACTGCAGAACAGTTCATGATAAATAAATAATTGACATACGAAACTATAAAAAACCTAAAGTAACTAGGGCCAGGGTCCCCATCCAAACCTTTGAAAAATTTTCAAGACCCCTATTTGTGTAGAAAATAAACCCACTGTGCGTAAAAACGGGTCATAAAAAGGTAGATGAGAGACAGCTTAAAGTCGCATGTAAAGTTTGGCTTATTTCCTTTATTGAATAAGTAAATCATAGTTTAATGTAAAGACTTGCAAAAAAGGAAATCTATATTACTATTACAATAAAAGGCTTATTATACCTTAGATACTTTGAATTTTTTGCCATCAGTTGATTACATTAATCAAATTTTAAGACATTGTGTTTTCCCCGACTTCACAACCCGTTACAAAATTCCCGACTTTTTCCCAATTTCCCGACCCAGTGGGGACCCTGCGGAGCAAAAGCAATCTGACTTTGATCACATAGCACTTAATCATTGTTGATGCAAACAACTGCAGAACAGGTCATGATAAATAAATAAATAATTGAAATTAAAAACTAAAAAACCCGAAAGTAACTTGGGCAAAAGCGAATTGACTTTGACGATACAGAACTAAACCACTGTCCATAGATGACAACAGTAGAACAGATCATAATAAAAATAAATACTTGACATATGCAACTCGAACAACCTAAAGTAATTGAGGCAAAAATAGACTGGCTGTGACAATACACACTTGAACCAAGCAAAGCTTTGCATGACAGTCTAATAACATTATAGAAAAATCATCATAACAATACTTTCCAATTAAACTCATGCAGGGAAGGTATAGGTGGCTTCTCAAGGGCCCATTTTCCTGTCTCGCCGTTTTCAACGCAGCAGCAGAAACTGCAGTAGGTGAAACTTGACAGGATCTGCTGCATTTCTTGTGAAGTTCTGGGTCTTTTTCCGAGCAGGCGACGTGTGAAGGTGTCGAGGCTTCCAGCATGGGCCACCACAAGAATGTCTCCACCTTGAAGTGGAGAGGATTTGATTTAGCAAATTGTAATAAATAAATAAATATGGTAAATAGTACTTTATTGATCCCCGTAGGGGAATTTGTTTTACAATGGTGCATATACAGTTGAACGTGCCTTAGCGATCACCTCTCCATAGCTGCCACCTGTACTAACGGCCATAGTTTTGTGACACCCTTGCGTTTTTCCTGTATCATATTCAACCTCCCCATAACGGTCCCTGCCCAACACAGTCACAGCCAGCCATTTCCCCTGACAAAACAGCCTCTCAATCTGGCACATAGCCGTCACTTCTGAGATCGCAGCAAAAACTGTTTGACAGTGCCCACAACATCTATGGGTCCCAAACAAGTCTCTGAAAAGGCTCCTACACTCAACCTTTGCATTATCTGTGTTCTTGATGGCTGCCTACATGTAATGCATGACAGTTAGCTTCAAATACAGTAGAGTCTGCTTCAGGTGACATCACAGGGGACACAAAAATTTGGTCACCTTAAGCGAGTGTCACCTTACTCGAAATAAGAGGAAATAATGGATGTGACCTCCCGCTCCCTACTCTAAAAGCTAAGGTTTGCACCTACACAACAGATATCCCTCCCCACCCCAGTGAAAACAATACCGCAACATTGTAGTGTGGGGCAGGAGTGGATGGCATAAGTATGGATGAACAATTAAAGGAGAGAGCTGCTGGCTGTAATTACTTTTTCATTGTGGGTAGGAGAAATAGGGAGAGAT
This sequence comes from Phyllaplysia taylori, assembly GCA_032273245.1. Lineage (NCBI taxonomy): Eukaryota > Metazoa > Mollusca > Gastropoda > Aplysiida > Aplysiidae > Phyllaplysia > Phyllaplysia taylori. Next base: position 6,126 of record JAUKPP010295437.1, read on the forward strand.
TGAGGGGGGGGGGGGGGGGGTGAGGGGGAGGAAGTGCGATTGTGCTGTTTAATAGAACCCCACTGATGATGATAGTAAACGAATGGAGGTTTCAATCCAAAGAGATAGAGGGAAGATGGCCGGGACTTTGAAAAATGGTCACGTTAACCGGTATGTCACCGTACCCGAGGTCATCTTAAGCAGACTCCACTGTAGTTGGTACATGTGAGAAGTTGTTCTCGTTTCCCCTTTAGTATTCAAATGTTTATATATGGTATTATGATACTAGCCAAGAGGACTACCCCTTTAAGACGGCACTTTTCTTCACGATAATGAGTGGTTGTCTCGGGCAGGATTTTTTGTCCAAGAGGATCTAGAAAAAAAATAAATATATAATAGTAATGTCACGATAACCTGAGGATACCTAATCCTTTGAAAGACAACATGTTCTTACCATCCTCTTCATGTTTCTTCAGAATGTTCTGAGCCAATTTGTGACATCGTTCGTAGTAGTCTGCTTCAGTCTCACCCAGATGGAGATCACTCACAGACACAAATGGCCTGAAGAAGTTAAAAAGAAAAAAAGAAATGTACTGGTATTGTTCCACTAAAAGAAGCAACTGCAATAACATCAGAAAAGTGCTTCTTCAGGATCAACTAGCATCATTTGATGAAGGCTTACTCAATGTCTAAACTGCCTTTTACTTGATTTTGAAAGTGATTTTTCTATTTAGCATAGTCTAACAACCTTGTCAAATATGTAAATCTGCACCACCATCACCCGTGCGAAAAAAAGAAGAAACTAAGACATCACACAATGAAAGAAGAGACAAAAAAGAGGAAAGATGGAAGCTGAAGCTTCTGAAATACTAGGTTTGATATCAGAGGTAAGATAATTAATAACATCACATGTCACTGCTGGAGAAAATTTATCTTCTAAAGATGAAAAAAAAACCCCATTTATAAATAATCTGTGTGTGCATTGGAATTCTTATGTGCATGTGTGTTTGCAGTAGAGGTGAGGTTTCAGTGAGTTAGAAAGGATGACGTTTGCAATATCCATCATACTCGTGCTTTGTATCAAACACCAATCCCGGAAAGTACACATGTCAACGCTATTTCACATTTAACATGCAGTCAAATAATAACCATATTATGATGAACAAATCTTTTGGTTTCCATTATTATTCATCTGTGTGTGAGAAATAATTATGGAGCCTGAACGTATGGCATGTAAGTCTGACATACAATCCTCATAAGTAGTTTTAGGAACACAAGGTGAGGACATTTCCAAAGGTGACAAAAAAAATGACATGCATTGTTAGTTTGTACCACTGTTGTCTGAGCAATCACTATGAGCTTTAATTACGGGTGCACTATTAAAACAAAACAAAACAGAATAAACAAAAAAACCTGCAGTACAATCCTACAACAAAGTAATTGGAATTATAACATAATTTTTATCCCTCCACCCCCCAAAAAAAAACCCCAACAACAAACAAACAAACAACCCAACCCTAGTGGACCTCAGACACAGTGAGAGAAATTCTTCTTCTTTGTCTTCGTTGAAACATCTTGAATTCCCTTGTATTATATTCTGTAACAATTAAAGCACGTGGTGATGACTGACACCAAAGTGACACTTTGTCATTACTACGGGTACAACCTCAGTTACAATAAGACTTGGTGACGACCATGGGTTGGTCATGACAATCTTATTGTCCAAGAAACACTATGTTTTTGGACAACAAAGAACTTTTTGTGGTCCCATTATGTTATAAAACTTGAGAGCCCTTGCGGCAAAGTAAATTTGTTCTTTTTTCTATTATCCCTTCAGAGTACGTTGCCGTGGAATTGTACTGCAACTCCGAACTAACTCCGATATCTTACTTGTGGTTCACATCGACACTGAATCCACAATCGGCCAGGTGTTTGGGTGACAACCAGACGGGCATGGCATTCTTGTACCATCCAAACCACTCAAATGCTGAAGGTTCAATGCACATTGTGGCATTGTTGCCCATCCCTGAAAAAGAGAAGATGCATGCTTCTACAACTACTACAAGAATCAATACTCTTTTTCTGAGTATCAAATAATCTTACAATGCATGCCTTCTTAACCACTGTGCAATCTATAAAATCATGACAGCATTCCGAAATAAATAATTTCTGAGAAGGCATGATGGGAAATTTAGAGATTTAACATTGCATAAATAAGAGGAGAAAAATATAAAAACAATTTAGAGACAAAAAAAAATAGAAGTATTATACTTCACAACTAACACTAACACCACTTGAGAAGAAGATATCCAAACAATTCAGAAATACACATCTAAAGTCACTAGACCACATGAAAGAATAATTTTTAAGCTCTGAAATTCAAATGATGATGTTATATTTATGGCCATCCTTTAAGACAAACATTTTTAATGTTCCCTTCTTTTATCTCAAATGTCTCGGCTAAGAATAGTGGGTAAAGCCTTTGTGTGGTTCTCTATAATACTTAATAAAAACTGGTGTCACTGATAACCACAAAAAGTTGAGTTACATATCTCTTTAGCGGCAGTTATTTATAGAAACTTGAGACTAAAGAACTCCTTTCCAAGTCAAGATAGAAAATCTACAGAATTCTTTAGAGTGTTATATATTTCTTTTTTTTTTTTTTTTAGCCAATTCACTTTCACTTTATCAAATACTTGAAGGAACTACATCACCACATTCTGGGTGTGCAAAAATTGAGTCTGTACTCCCACAAACTAACATTTTTAATTCATGAACCATGGGTTTGGGAAGTTAGTAATCAAGCACAGGATATGGCATACTCTATAAATCAAGACATTCTCATGGTTTAAACTATCAGGTGTCCAAGATCAGGAGACACCCCTGACCCTCCCCCCACCCAAGAAATCTATTATTTACAAGATACTACTGGTACAGTACTGTGCTGACCATTTTTGTTTTAGACCTTTACTTACCGTCAATTACATGCTGTGCTGTCTGAACGCATCTTAAAGATGGTGACACATATATATGCTGAATGTCTACCCCAGCACGCTGCAATGCATCCCCTGTAATCGAATAAAAGGGAAAAACTACAAATGTATAAGGACAGCCCAGGACAAAATATTTTGCAAGGCCAGGAAATTGATAAAGTAATATAGCACTTTTACTAGGAAATTATTCCTAAGCGAAATCATACATAGTGATAAAGAACAACTATTGCACAGGTCTACAAATTTGTTTTTCAGCTTCTAAATGATAACATCTTTAAATAAGGAGCAAAAAAAAACAAAACAGGATAGAGAGAGAAATATTTTGTACATTGACAAATAATGTATTTATACCGAGTGACTTCCTCTCTATAGCAACAGAGAACAAATATTGAAGACCTCCACCTTCTACAACATGGCATTGGGCCGAAGGGCAAGAACCCAAGGGCTTCTGGATTAGAAACAACAACAACATAACGAGTGACAACAAACATCACAAACCTGTGGTCCTCGCTTGAAATCGTCCTACTTCTGTCAAAGGTGAATCTTTGAGGAAATCTTTGTGAGAGTTACGGGGCACCACTGAAGGCGGCAAATTCAGATCAGTTTGGGTGTAGTTCCCTGGAATTCAACAGCATACAGGATAGTCAAGTTGAAAAGTCCTTCTATATAAGCAATGATAAAAGAAACCTTTGACACCATTGTACAGTACCAAAAATTTCATACTTTGCCTGCATTATCCATAACAATTATGAGTATGCTTCCCAGGAAGTTGAGGAGGTTTCTGAATGACTTGATCTGCTGAAGTAATAATGATTGTAAAGCACATAGAGCTTGCTTGCTAGCAAGGAAATGCGCTATATAAATGCAGTCTATTATTATTATTATAAGTTAAAGTTACTTGACTCAATACTCTTTCCCCCTTGTGGTGCATTCGGTCTCGACAGTTGCCCTCCTTTTCCATAACAATTCTAATTAATATTAAACAGACTAAGTACATTTCCTAAAAAACTACACAAGTCTATCGGCCAAATTATATTACTAAATTACTTATCTCCATAACTGAACAATTCACAAAATAACAGTGTAAGCTCTCTTCACATTTCTCAGTGAACTAATATAATTAATTCTTTTCTTTAAGAACATGATGTGCCTCCTCTCCTTTCAATTCTAAAGTTTACAATCTTTATTCAGCTACAAAGTATGGGAATGAATTCATGAATTATAATAGTCGGTAACATTTCATTTTCACATGTACACTATCATCATTGGGATAAATTATAACCAATGAGAAAAACTTTCAACATGATACTTGATTGTATGAGAAAATAACCAAGATGATACTCTTACATTTAGTCTCTGACTATTGCCATGATCATCAGGAGGCAGAAAAATTATGACAAATACTGATTGTGAATTCAGCAAGATTATCAGTTTTGAGAAAACGATGAAGAGACCTGGTTCCTACCTTTGTCATCAAAACAGCGACTGACCCATGATCTCCCAAATGCAAAATCACATCTTTCTCCATGTCGCATAACAAATAAACGTCTGCCTTTTCCTCCATTCTCCTTTTCTGAATTGATTGCTTGGCTATCTTTCTCATGAGATGTTTTCTTTGAGGCCATCTTTCATTCAGGTCTGAAGTTTCTCTCCTGTCAAGAGAAGTTAGAAAAGATATATATTATATTTTTGTCATTTGTCATAGAAAAAATTACCATTAAGAAAATGTGTTGATGATAGCCTTTCTGCCTGTTGGGGAAAAGTAAAGTGGTTTTTCTAGACAAAAGGAAGACAATGTTCAATTGAGGAGTCGATTTATGGAGTGGTCATTATTACAGTAAGGACGTTCATTTTAAAATGAAGTAAAAAATCCAATCGGACCGCATGCTTAAAATTCACACATACGGATTAATTGAATTCTCCAGCAACAACATCAAATGTGAAGCAAGAGTTTGAGGGAAAGGATGATGGGGAGCAAACAGAAGTTTCAGTCAAGGCCTGACGCTAATTCTAAAATCTTTGGCTCTTCTGACTTCTTAATTATTCTCATACTACTACATAGGTCTACCATCTACTACTGTAGGAGGTTTTAATTTTAAGGGCAGGCTTAAGTCCATTAACCCTCCACAGCCCACTATGCATCATCCCTGCTTACTGTTCCTTTAATATACCAAGTGGGTTGGTGTACATGGAAATTCCTGTACACCCATTTGTTGCCTTCTGTGTACCGGGAAGTTGTTCGCTGTGCATGCGTCTAAAGCCAAGCCTGTTCTTATTCTCACTCAGTAGCACTTTCAACATTCATCATGACAAGGTTGACCGAAGGGACGGCGTTCCCGAATTGGGAATAATTTTTTTTTGCTGTAGGCCTACCGTACAGTGTGACCATAACCGCTTTTTTCAGCAGCACCTTCCAGCCGATGATAAAAGATTATCTAGGCCTACTACCCGGTACATGTGCTGCCAAAAATAAGAGGTTGAAACTAAACAAAGTCAGAGACGCTACCCAGATGACCGACTTCAGTTTTCCTTCCACTCTCCCCCTACATATCTGTCCCTTCCCTCTTCCTTCATCCTCACCCAACGACAAAATCATAGCACATTAGTCTTCATTAGAAATTAAATTCCCCCCACCCCAATCCAATATTTTTGTGACCACATAGATCTATATGGAAAAGTATAGGCCTAGGCGTAATTGTGATTGGTATAGTACTAATCACAATTTTAGGCCCAGGGCCTAGGCCTATACTTTTCGGCGCTTTTTCGTTTGTTACCCCAAGACCAGAATCAAACAATTATTGTGTAATATCGATACCAGTATTTTATAGGTCGTTTACAAGAGGTAGATCTAGTAGGAGTAGGTCTAAAACCATAATACTGATATTCACTCACGTCTGTTAAGGCTGAAACCTAGATATAGTATAGTGCTAAGTAATATTTTCACAGTAAATTTGAGTAAAATGGTGTGATGTTGCAACACTAAGGCAACAACAACCGAAATAACACAAGAAAACATTCCTGTTTTTTTCTTAAACTTTTAAATATCAAATATCAGACACCACGATATGATCCAGATTGACACAGACAACCGACAGAATTAGAATACTACTGGTACTTTTAATTTTAAACTCCTGCTCCCGGATTAAGGCTGGATCCAGGCCAAGAATCTTCCCCGATGATAGTATTATTAGTGGTATCACTGTCACTAGATCTACTTGAAAGTGATCAGCAGTACTCACTCCAACTCCTACTAGATCTAGATCTACGTACTGCAACACATACTACATAGGATGATGATAGAAATATAGAGAGAGAGAGTCAGACTCCACGACCACAGTCAGCAGAAGAGCAGAGTGAGAGAGGCACATGACAATAAATGTGAATAATAATGACATGGCAATAAAAAGCGACTGGACGGAAGTATAATTAAGCTCTTTAGTAGTACATGTATAAGTATAGATCTAACGTAATAAACATACAAACCAGGATGCGAATTGAAAAAATAAACCCAAACAAAAGAATAGCGATTGTCGTTTTACCTGAGCCAATGGCAATAGACTAGGCTAGGCTATAGACGGGAAAACTAGATCTGGAAATAAGAAGGCAATCTTTACATTATATTTTACCGCTTCGACTGCTAACCTCTCCATTCAGCAGTTTGGAGAGGATGAATTTACTATAAGTACTGCAACGTGTATCTTTCATGAAATACTAGATAGCCTACAATGTGAATTTGTTTTTTTTCTCCGTTTATTTGGGGCTTTATGGCTCCATCAACGCTATAAGGTCATTTCGGCGCCGATTTTTTTTTTCAATTTCTCCTGCTTATGGTAGCTAGGTGGGGATAAAAATTGTATTTAAATCAAGTTATTAAAAAACAAAACCTTCGATCCAGTTATAGAAACATAATATTTGTGGAATTTGGAGGGAAAGAGGTGGAATTTTTACCAAGAAGCTTACAGTTAAGTAGGCCTAACACGAACCTCCTTGCATCGGCATCACACCCATCTTGAGCTGTAGCTCTATAATATTAAGTTTTTAGGTCTCCAACTGACCACCCAATATCTGAACACGCTAGAAATTAAATCCGATCCAATGTTTTTGTGACCACGTTAATACCAATCACAACTAATTGTGATATATTTATAGCAATATATTGAAAAAAAAAAAAAGCTTTCTTAATATTTCTGTTTTTGTTTGCGATGGTCTCCACAACTACGGCAGGCATGGTACCCAAACTTCACATACTGGTGTAAAAGGCGTGGAAGGAGCCATAAGCTTCGTGGATTTACAACGTTTCTTCAATTTACTCAACAAAGTGCCTTTGAATCACTGGCCAAAAATACGAAATGATCAAATCGCTGATGGACAACGTTGGATCCTACGCGTTCCGACCTTTCAATAGTAGTGCGCATTTTGGAGGTGGGGGTAGGGGGTCAGAGTTAAAGAGGCAAAATTAATATTGTGGCAAGGTGAAACTTCCATTAATTGTTGTATAGTAATATAAAGAGGCAAGTATCTCTGCCTATCAAGCAGGGGACTGGGATTCGAGTGGCTACTAGGGAAGATTTTTTTCTTGAGAGGGAGAGAGAGAGATGGCGAAACAGAGAGGTGCTAGCAGTATGAACTCACAAAGGAAAAAGAAAGAGAGATGGGGAGAAAAAGAGAAAGGAGAAACAGAAAAGGGTATACATTGGAGGAGAAAGAGAGAGAGAGTCAAAAACTTCACTGACAGAAAGATTCAAAGAGAGAGAGAAAGAGAGAGAGAGAGAGAGAGAGATAGAAAGGGAGGGTGGAGGGTGAAAAGAAAGTCAATATGGACAGGTAGAGGAAAGAAACTATCTGTTGAGATTAGTAAGTGTCTTCACCTGTCATTCAGGAGACTGGCGTTTGAGACCCCAGAGAAGATTTTTTTTAATCAGTTAGAGAGATGGCCGAAACGTTGAGCAGAACAAATAGGGATATATAGTATAATATAGAGTATGCGAGAAAGACAGACAGAGGGAAGGATACTGCAATGTATGAAAAAAACAACAACAACCCACACTGGTTAACACTACCCCTTTCAACGGAAGGGGATCTGCGCGATTAATAAGACACGCCCCCCCAAAAAACCAAAAAAACCCCAAAACAACAACATTAAGGAAACTCTCACTGTCGTGCTAATAAAACATGAAACTTCGTTTCAGACTTCTACTTTTATAAGTGCCTCCCATCATATAAACTATAAACAACAATGGCAGCCTCCAACGCCAAGCCGAAGTCCAAGGGGACAAAACGTCAACCATCGGTTTTTCTCAGAAACTGCGTACTGTTTCTTTGTTTTTTAGGCATATGCATATCAATGTTTGCACTTTATGTTGAAGTTGTCAAAGAAATGGACCCCGACTATATTGCTCTTTGTGATATAAACAGTTACATGGCGTGTTCCAAAGTTTTAACATCTCGGTAAGTTAAGAGTTAAGAGTTAGGCCCATCCTATCTCGTAGGTCGTCGTAGGAGTAGGGGCTAATACTAATATCTAATAGATCTAGATCTCCGACGGGTCAACTGCCACTATTTTCCTTTTTTATAATTACTTTACAAATGCCAGTTTTGTTTTGTTTTTAGTGTCTATCAAAAGATCGTCACTTCAATGACACCACTCACTCCTTTTTTGGGTTCTTGGTGGGATAAAAAAACCTCATTATAAATAAAAAAAAGGTGGGTAAAAGTGCATTTTAGGTGCATAAATTATTCGAAGTGACTATACGTCGGTCCCGGACCCACGTATAGTCAAACAGACTATACGCCGGTCCGGGACGGAGGAATAGACGAACAGACTATGCGTCAGTCCCGGGGCCTTACAACCATTGGATTTAGGATAGATCTGTACAAGTATATTTATTTAGAAGGAGTAGACAAGGAAGGAGAGAAGAGAAGCAAGGCAGGCAACAAGAGTAGCAGGGAGTAGGAGGAGACAAGGGAGAGAGTGAGAGGAAGAGTCAGAAAATTAGTTGAAAGACTAGAGAAGGCATAGAAAGAGAAGAAGAGGAAGAAGCCAACGACAAGGCAATGATGTCACTGCGTGATTAAACCACGTTTTCTCATTGGCCGCTTAAAATAGCACGGGCGCTGAGCCAATGATCGAAGCGCTTACGGTATTTCGGAAACTCCATTTTGCATAGACACGGACGTAAATCGAAAGTTATAGCCTCGTTCTTACTTAATATAAAGAAATAAGGCCATTTGCGACCAATCACAGAACAGGTCACGGGAATGTCCGTGGCTGATTTCCGTACGCATGATTGTAAGAAAGAGGGAGGACTAATGTCATTTGTACGACTATCGGAATCTGCATCGAAAACGACAAAAGTACGCGGGATTACTAACAAGATAGACTTTTTTTTTACCCATGTAATGAAAAAGGAAAAAAAGAAGTGCCTTTCTCAGTCGTTTTCATAATTACATTAGTAGGCCTATAGCTCGCGCGCGGTCCTTGTACCGGAGTCGACTACAAAATAGCATTGCTGGTTAGCACGCAAGACACACTACTTAGATCTACTAGCAGGGCTCTCAGACTTCCGCGGTTCCGCGAAAATCCGGGGTTCGCCTCTTGGAGAAAATCCGGGGCTGTCATCAGTGGTTGCTTTAAAACAGCCTTTAAAGTAAGGAAAAGAGCATTTAGAATCTACTGGAGGTGACTCTTCTGAGAAGACCATTTTTTTTAATGGATACCAGCGAAGAGTCAACACTCTTTATTCTTAGTAAAAAATGGGGTAGGAAGTCTGTTATGAAGCCACTGCCACCATGCAAGGCAGGATTTTAATAGGTGTAATTTTCAGAGTAAATATTTTCTTAACTTTGAATTATAATTACATCAGATAACCATTAGTTTGGTCTAAAAATGGATGAATAAATAAATGTATAGAAAGCTGTTAACTGCATGAACCATCATGAATAGAGATCTAATTATTGTGTTAAAAGCTGACCGACCCTTTGCTGGAACCCCCATCGACCCTTCCCAGGACACCCGACCCGTCGGAGGGACCAAAATGCGAAAATCGGGGTGTTCAAGAAATTGCTCCCCAAAATGGTGAAAGATGTTAGCTGCTGGCATTTTTCTTACTGCAATCAACAAAGGAGAGGCTATTTTTTAATTTGAAATGATAACATGCTTTGCAAAGGCCAGAAGAGCCACAGAATCTCTGTCTGAATGAGGATCACTCACTAACAACCGTCTGTGGGTCTTCGACTCTAGATCTATTCTAACTCTCACCCTAAGTGTAAGTTCTAGATCTATCCCTACTAACCACAGCTCTAGCAGTGAGCACTAACCCTGAATTTAATCCTAATCCTATCCCTGTTCATTGGTTGTGATAGGGATAGGGCATTTGGTCACGTTGACCCGATCTCCTTGGTGGATATGGCCCTTCTACTTCTGTCTCTGTCATTCATAAACGAAACATAATCCTGTGTTGCAGTTTTCGCCCAGTGCCCCTTCTCGCCCACCTAATGGGAATCTAGTGTTAAAACATCTATTCCCATGTACACATTCTTAGATGGGCGAAAACTGAAGCAGCCTACTACCAAGGCAAGAGATACGTTATTGCTCCCGTCGGCCAAAGGCTAAGTAAGGGCAAACAAAAGGCTGAATAGTATCTCTCGTGCTGCAATTTTCACCCAGCTCCCTTTCTCGCCCACCTGATGGAAATCTAGTGTTAAACTTTGCATTCCTACGCGTTCTTAGGTGGGCGAAAACTGGAGCAACCCATGTCCGTATGCATCAAGCTGTCGTATGTGTTTATGACCTCTTATCTTGCTGCACCTAGGTGTAAGTAAAATTTTCAGATGCACGGAACACTCGTAAACATACACTGTGCGTAAATTCCCATACACACGGTGTAAATCGCCCACGAACTTACACCAGCAGGTGAGTTCTACTAACAAGACTTACACTGTGCGTAGCGGCCAAATTTCATGCATGCCAAATTCGTCCAAAATACACCTAGGTGTAGAGGCTACGACCTACTAGCCCATACGACCAACTAACTTTACGGGTGCTTGATGCATCCGGCCACTAGATACTTATTATACCAGATATCTTGTAGTTAGTGTATAGCCTAGGAAAATGTGAAGTCGTAGGTAAGATGGTTTATCTTATCACTAGATGTAGGTCAAGCTTATTAGTATTAGTAGTGTAGGTGGACAAGAATGGTGTCCCTCTCTCGCTCTTTTCAGGCTAGTTAAACCGTGTATTCCTTCATGCCTTCCTCTGATTCATAGATGGGTGAAAAAGAAGATCACCTAGATCCAGAAAATCTAGATTTACTAGATCTAGATCTACAATTTACAATTAATGAGAATTTAGATCTAGTCTTAAAGTTGAATTTAAACTGACTGTATTTCTACGCATTGTCAGTAACTTAGTCTTAGGTGGGTGAAATCTAGAGCAACCTATATTATTCGTAATGGTGCTTCCAAAATGGCCTAAGTCTAACTTGGGCCATTATGGAATAAGCCTATTACACAATTCCCCAAATCATAGGGCATCATTTGGTATAACATTTGTTAAAAAGTGCCAGGCCATTTTACAAATATTTTCCATATATGTCGTTTTTTTCTTTTAAAATAGAGTTGGACCAAATCAGTTTTTCCCCATTGTTTCAGAAGAGCAAAAAATGAGTTAGGCCATATTGGAAGCACCATGAAGATATGTAGGAGCCAGTTTTGTGGTAGGACCCAATCGTGTGCCAAGTTTCCAATTCGTGTCAACTTTACCCATGCAATTCAGTTGGGCATCACTTGTTTCACTACTTTTCTCTTGAAAGTGCAAAGCAATGCATCCTTATGGTAATGACTTCATGCTAATTGTGAAGCACATTTCTCCTTTGCTCACTAGCTCTATAGTAGCCAAGCGCTTATATTATTATACACTGATAAGAGGCTGTGAGTATAAGAAAATCAAATGGATCAACAATTTCCATTTATTGAAGTATTTACCGCACATTTAATACTATAAGGTCATTTCAGAGTCCGAGAAAGAAATGGAAGGAGTAGATCACATCCAAGCGCCAGTCTTGGGTCAGGAAGTTAGACAGCAGCTGTTTATGAAAAAAAGTTGAAAACCGCTATCATTGCTCTATAATCTTTTTGCGACAGTACAGATCTATTCCGCATTTTGTGGTTAAGATTGTGTGCATGATTTAGTTCCTTCCTGTGTCCTCTTGGATTATCATTGACCTTCTTCTTTCTCATATTACTCATAATCTTTTGTAGTTGTTTGAGCGACATTTCCACCAGGCTTTTAAACAAATTTTCTTTTACTGCCTGCAGTCTTTGTCCAAAGCAGTTCTGTTCTTTTCTTTACTTGGCATCTCTGTGTGTCCTTGTCCTTTCATTAGGGTATTTAGCCCTACTTCAGTTTGAAACTGTGTAAGTGCACGGACTTGAACACCTTCAGATCTCAATAGTGTGAGGCCATGTATCAGAAGTAGTCTGTGTGGCACAAAATCGACAAGGAAGTGTTTGCCTCAAAAGGGACATGAAATTGGCAATGGTGCGGCATGGTGCTAATTTTTTGCCTCTTCACATGTAAAACTCTGCCATGAAATTGGCAACATGACACGCAATTGGCTCCTACTGATATCATCTGTGCATCAATTTTCTCTTCATTCAGGTACGCAAAAGGATTTGGCTTGGTCGACAGGATCTTCTCCAATACCAGCATCTTGAATCAACCCAACACTGTCTATGGCATGGCGTTTTACACTTTTCAGGCTAGTTTAGGTAAGTCAAAGAATTGTTTCTATTTGTAACTGTTAGTTCAAGTTCTCCAGGTTTTTTCCCTCTATTTGTCTCTAAAACAGGCCAATCATCATTGGAGTTTGCTATTTCCATGTAATCCATTTCACTAGTTTTGAATAATGCTTGGATGGAGTTTGCAAGGTAGTATGGAAGTGGAAGCTTACATTCTCTTAAACTGATAGTAGAGATAGAGAAATTGAAGGAAAAGGATGGCTTTCTTTGGTCAAAATTAAAACTTAGAGCATAGAAAAGGCTTTTTTTTTTTTTTAGTTCAAATCCATAGGAAATTGGGATTTCTGAATTTTAGATAATTATAATGCTTTATAGCGAACTATAATGCCAATGTATATATACAGCGTGTTTTTTTAATGTTTATTGATTCTAAACTGAAATAACTTAGAGACAGTAAAATTATATAGAAGCATTCTGTTTTCTGCCCCTTTAGTTTTTTTCTGGTACCAAAATCAACTTATGTCACGAACACACTGCCAGACAGCAACAGTGTGCGCAAACAGAAATGATGCTAATCTTGCATTTACAGAGTCCGTCTTGTGCGTTTACAAAGCAGATCGTGTGTCTGAAGCTCTGAGAACATTCCAACTGAGCACAGCAAGAAAAGCACAATCTAAATCTCAATCAGAAATTGGTATCACAATTTGGTAGAAACTGGTAATGTGAACTGCTATGTCAGCAAAGACAGTAATAAGGGATTTTTCTAAACGCATTGTGCCCGATTAATTGAAAAAGACGACTACCTTAATTTTATACCCTCAGAAATTTCCATTGCC
>JAUKPP010295438.1:0-10009 GCA_032273245.1 Phyllaplysia taylori
AGAGAGAGAGAGAGAGAGAGAGAGAGAGAGAGAGAGAGGGGGGGAGAGTGAAGGGGGGGGGGGTGGTCAGATTGAAAGTAAGAGAGAAAAATATCATCCCAAAAGTGTTTGGTTGTGGTCTCATCCCTCCACAAGCGACATCGACCTTCACTTTAAAATTCAGTACGGACTATGAACAAACTATATAACAGTTGTTCTACAAAAGTTCAGACGATTGAAGAGCATTGAATTTTTGTTTTGTGTGCCGTTATGGCACTATTGACTTCTTGAAGTCTTAAGGAGTTAATTAGAAAATTGGAGCAGATCATTTTTCATTTGAGAGAAATTTGAGTCAGACAAACCACATCAGAACCGTTTTTGGGCAGATGGTAAAAAACAGTAAATTTATTATAATTTCTATTTCACAAGTTCAGATCTAATATTTACAACACAGGCTACTATTCATATGTCTGTGTCTGGATACAGGGCAGTGGCTGGCGTTTGTGGTGTAATTATTAGGTTCTTCGCCCATCATGCAGAAGACCTGAGTTACATTCCTGTCTGGGGAAGAGCATTTGTGTCTTTCTGCTGGAATGCGTCCCTCTCAGCCTGGATGGCCCTGACAGGCAGGGTCCGAGAAGGTCATCTCTAAAATAACCTTACAGTGTTGCAAGGGATGTACAAACCAAACCAAACAGGGCAGTGAGAAAGGTGTCCATCTAGATGTAGTAAAACTTTGTGGAGAGGGAAGGTAAATAATAATAAAAGCACTTGACTTGCTCTTGTAGAAGTAGAAGTTTCTTATCCAATAACTATGGAAACTGATGATCTTTGCATGAAATTAGGTAGGAATATTTTAACAAACATAACTTTTCTGGATATGTAAGCATCTGTCCAATGTTGTTGAAATAATGATGAGCCATGCAAAAATGGGTATGGGAAATATTAAAGTTATTGATATGGCTACAGTAGGCTATGTATTACTACTATCAAGCCGCTGCCTTAGTTTCTTTGATTTCATTGTTTGTGATTTAAATAGGAAGAGATACATATTTCAAACTACGTTGTGTCAGCAAATGTCGTATTCATAAGTTCCTATTTCATAAAGCCTGCAAGCTCAACTTCTGATTTCTATTCAAAACGTTCATAAACAAGCAACTTCAATTCAACTGGATTATTGAACGCTTAATTTCCCATCTTCAAGACAGAAACAAGTATCACTCAACAAACATTTTGATGACACTTCAAAAAGAATTGCAATGCATAAGTCTTTATAGAAGGAAAAAAAGAAAGTTGTATCTGCAAAGTGGCACCTTTTTTCAGGACTTCTCACACTTTTATATCTCATGTTCAGAGACAGTAACACGCACAGGGACGTGACAGGATAATGCGTCAGGCAGCCAGGTTTTCGTGGTTTTCAATATGATATCAGTTTTCAAATAAGTTGTCAAATTTCACATATTCAGCATTGTTTGGACAGATAACTTTGTTACTGATACACGGAATGGGTTTGCATCTATTCTCATACATATCATTATGTTATATAGGGTTTTTCAATAAAGCTATAATGAACAACTTGTATGCAGATGTAGCATAATGAGGGTCGAACTGGTAATATAAGCGTTCTTGCAGACAGTCTACAGTCCCCATAAACCCAATATTTGAAGCCTATTCTTACATGATACCGGTATTTAAGTCGTTACAATTTACAACCGGTATAAGCAAAAAATAAGGTTAGCCCACTTTTGCTTAAAAGTGACCTTACTAAAACAGGGCATAGGGCAGAGATAAAACTTTTTTCTAATCTCATAAAAAAAGAAAGCAAAAAGCCCCTGAATTTGATATAAAAATCTGTATATGACTTAAACCTGAGAGATACCTCATTTTGTCAGCTCGCGCTACAGTAGTCAATGTAGCCCTAGGAATACCTTTATCCACTGGTATGTTTTGAAATATGTAGCCTATTCTCCTGTGAAAAAGTTGTGGGCAAGCAGGATTTGAAAGAGGTGTATCTCCACAGACAAATACCATTGTTGCTCAAATAAGAGAAATGGCCGCCTGTTTGGTGATGAGCAAGCTAAGAGGTGAGGGGTTACTCAGACAAAATGAGTTACACTGTATTCAAAGTATGATAAATTCATAAATCTCACGCTTTTCTGTTCTTGGGACGAGCCTTTTGACGCTGATCTTTATAATAAAGTCATTGACGTGAAAAGACTCTCCTCAAAAACAAATACGCATGAGAGATATGTACTAACACTGAATGAACAAAGAGCAAAAATGTAAGTTATAAAAGAAACCATAGTCAAAGCTGCTCTGCAAATACATAATAAACTGAAAGTAAGTGTAAGAGAAAAAAACAGCAAATATAAAAGCAATACAAAAAAAACAAAGCAACACTTTAAACACAAGAAATGGAGCGCTCAATCCATTTTAATTGACTTTAGGTCTTCAAATGTAGCCTACTATGTGGTAAGATAGTTTGCGATAACTTCACAGATTCCATATCGGCTCGGTCATTGTTCCAATATCTCCCAGTCTAATGGGTTTCCCCAATTATGTTTAAAATCCCCAAATATTTCAACTGACCTATATATATATTTAAAGACTTAAGAAATGAAAATTTGTCAAAACTTTTTGTAAACTAAATTTGTTTTGTAGAATTTAGGCAAAGACACCTAGTTAATCTGTTGATCCCCATTTGATGATCATAAAAATTTTTATTAAAAGTTAAGTCTAAAAAATATTAAAAGGAAACATTTTTGGTAGAAAAAGATGAAAATATTAACAGTTCAGAGCAACTCTGGTACAAAAAACACTGTGAGGTAGGATCTTGGCAAAAGTCAAGTGATATGTTCAACTGAAAGTAAACATCATACATTGGGATCTTTGGTAAAAAGTAACAGATTTCTGTAAGAAGAAACACTGGTGTAGCCAGAAAGATTGTAAGTTAAAGAGAGTAAGTGAGCTCTATAATTTTTGGTACATTCTCAAAATTTTGCCAGCGCCGCAGACTGTGATTTAATATCATGAGCTCAGTTCTGTCTTGTGCTATTTCCAAACTTTTGTGAGGCAAATGTGGTACATTTTTCATATCAGTCAATGAGTTGAAGGCACATTTATGCCTCGCAAAAATTTGAAGATAGTTCCAGGTAGCACTCGGCTCATAATCTATGAAAAGTTGATGTGCAATAAGATATTTAAGACAACTATGATAGAGATAGTGGTGGAGAGCATTGGATTCATCATGTACACTACCATGAACTAATGCAAACTATAAGCATAATCCCATATTTCATTGCATAAGTAATGTTCTTAAAAAATCTATTGTCAATTCTGTTGATACACTATACATATATATATTACATGGGGTAATATTGTACAATATATAACATTACAAGGGACAGACACTACCCCTGCCTGGTGTCTTAGATTGAGAATAGCCAAACTCTGTTCAGATCAGTAATGTGGTCTGTCTATATACACATCAACAATATGTTACAAAACACAGAACATACAAGTAACTGTAACAAGGGGTCAACTGAGAGAGGGGATCAAATCACTTTTGGGGATTTTTTTAGCTAACTTCAGATATAAAAGTTCTGAGCTATTTTTAACTACTCTTCAGCTACCTTCAGATATATTCACTGTTTTATATTCACTACAAAAAGTTATATTCTATGTACACTGAATTTCTATAGCCATTTTACTTCTCTTTCGCAAAGAAGCATGAAATAAGTCCATTAGATTGTTCCCAAAATGAGAAAATAATGGTTTTCAGAGGGCTGTTACCATTGCTGGTGCCAGCGAATAAAGAATGCAAAAATAAGGTGAACACATTCAGTTTGTCGACAATGTACATTATTGTATATAGGCCTAGCAGCCCGTATTTGTATTAAAACATCACAGTTGTAAAATCATCTTCAAGCCCAAACTAAATCTTGATGAACACAAAGAGAAACTTTTACAACAGTAAAAGAAATGTAGTGGCAGTACATCACCTAGGCTGATCTATTCAACTTCCAGCACTCAGTTAAGTAAAAATAATGACATCAACATCATGTGATCAGAGATTAAAAGGGATTCTATCTCAGTTTCTTCAGCAAAGAAAAACCCTGCCTTTTCTTGTTATGTTAATAGTTTCTTATCACAAATTTGCATCGAAGAATAGATGGAGATAGAACCCTTTTAATCTCAAGTCACAACTAGTAAAAGAAAAACACTTCAGAGTCTTGACTTTCAGGAAAAAAGGAGATGGTAAAAGAAAGTTCAGAGTGGATGAGTAATGGTTCAATAGTATATTCTTAGTTACCAAATTCCGGGAAATGTCATTGATACAGTCATGGCAAGAGATCGAGATGCTCTATAGACATAACAGGCTGCTTTTTCTGATGTCACATCAGGAGTCCGTGGGCGCCGCCATAAAATACATAAAAAATATAGCGTACAGCACACAGCACTATGGTTGTTCACAGTCAGGGTTTTTTCATAGGATGCGGAGAGAGGCCGCTATTTCCATGATATCAGAGTTAGCTGTCTAGATGATCTATATACGCCTGTGAGCGGCTCACACTTTATTGGTTTATGGGTACTGTTGGCATACACGACCCTGAATTAGATAACGCCCGAGTCATTCCCCATTTGCACAAGTCAGTTTTTGGAATTTTACACTTAGCGTCTCATTATGACCCCTGGGTTCTATTCTATGAGATGTTGTTGTTGTTGTTATTATCTAACAGAAGCTTTTGAGTTGAGCCCGCCATAAATGGTCTTCGAGACCTACAGTGCCATGGGAGTCTAGCTCTGCGCCCTGGGTCTGGAGAGCCTTTAAACTGGCCCCTCAATACTGCAGAAGTGATATGCAGTAACAAGACCTCTCCAGACCGGATGACTGTTAAGTGCAATGCAGCCATTGATAGGCTTACTGTCAGTATTGATACAACATTTTTCAACATTGACATTTATGGTTGCAGCCATTGACTCAGATACTGAGCTACATGTATGTCATATCGTTTTAATGTTGCCCTCATATAGCTACTTATGCAAAATAGTTCACATAGTCTGTTGCCACACACAGGGTGAAATTCTATTGGATAGAATGATTTTCTAGCAAGCAACATGACTATGTGAGAGAAAAGCTTTTGTATTTATGATTTTTTTTTTTCACTAGTTCCCTCAAAACAGTAAAAACGTAACTTGTCCAAATGGGAAAGGACCCTGACGGTAATTTTATATCATCGTCTCTGAGAGTATAAATTACATGACAGTGTTCTACCAACCAGCCTCTTACTGTACACTGTGTCATTTTGATGTTTGCAAGATAATAACGTGTTCAATGTGGTGGAATCTCTCAACACTTACATTTAGCGAGTGCATCACTTCAGAATTATCACAGCTCAGAACCATGAATCGACAATTGTGTCCTTCCTTCTCGTGCTGGAAAAACAAATAAACATCCCAACCCCAGAGCACGGTATAGCATAATTTAATGAATATGAAAAATAAATCTTAATTCAAAAAGAAATGTCAACATTTATCCATCATAATATGTTATGCTGTGTGTTGCAGTTGTGGTGTGTGTTTCTTTTCCTAACCTGTTTCACTTCCTCAATTGCCACCCTGTTTGAATCCCATTGGATCCCCCATAGCTAGCACCATCTCCATTGGAGACCCACCTACTTTCCGATCTTCCTTCTCACGACCTGGAATATCTTCAAACATTCTCGAACGTTCTAGAACATTCATAGATAGTGCTTGGAACAATTTTGAGCAATTCCATCACGAACTTCTACTCAGAGATCAATAAATGTTCTGATTCTGAAATATAAAAAAGCTGATTTTGCGAACCTTCAGGCACTGAGAAAAAAGTGCTGGCCTTCACCATTCAGCCTGCTGGAGAAACAGTATCAAGCAGTTTCCCCAGACAACTTATCTCATCGTCAAAGCAGATCTCCAGTTGTGACAGCGCCAGCCAAGTGAAAGATTAATTCTCCTCTCAAATCAGTATTCTCCAGTCTACATTGTTCCGTCGAGTCTAAATCTTAAAGCCATTGAGGATGTAAAATGCTACAGCCACACAGTGGCGTGTACGGTGACTTGCTACATATTGTCTTTGTCCTCTCAAAGAAGATGAAGCTTGGGGATTCAGAAGCCTCTGAGCTCACAGATTTGTCAAACAGTCGACAACGGATAATTTGATGCCGTCAGGGTTGTGGAAAAACAGATAAATTATAAAGTCATCCAAAGTTCAACTTATGTTTAATAAAAACATAAAGAAAAAGAGGAGCTGGGACTTGAGAAAACAAACAACTTAATGATAATAAACTCAAGCGAGTTCAACACAAGCGAAATCGACAGTAGCTGCTTTGTTCTCAACATATACAGTTGAGACTCTCGTACACATAGTTCTTATTCACAACTCATTCTCCCTTTTGAACAAGAGAAAACAATAATGGAAAATAGAGTACGTCACGAACTTAAAGGAACAATGTTTCCTGCAATGCTGCAGCTGCAGAGAGTGCACTTTCTGTAATGCAGCAGAGAATTCACACTCGACAACGCTACATAGAATGTTTCCTGCAACATTAGAACAAGTCCATTTCCTGTAATGCTACAGAGAATTCACATCATGCAACGCTATAGTGAGTCCTCTTTCTGCAACACCACAGAAAATTCACACTCTGCAACGCTACAGCGAGTCCAATTTCTGCAATGCTACGGAGAATCTTTCTTGCAACATTAAAGCAAGTCCGTTTCTGCAATGCTACAGAGAATTCACATCATGCAACCCGACTATAAAGCGAGTCCACTTCCGTCAATGCCACAGAGAATTGACTTCCAGCATCACAACAGAATATCCACTTCCCGCAATCCACAAGGAATCCCTTTTTGCAATGTTACAGAGAATCCACTCCCTGCAAAGAAAATGCTACTGAGAATCCACGTCCTGCAACGCCACAGAAAAACCATTTCCTGCAAGGCTACAGAGAATCCACTTCCTGCAAGGCCACAGCATTCACCTGCCCGGCCTGCTCGTTACTCCTGGCCTTGATCCTGGCCGCAGCCTCAGCCCTGATCTCTGGGTCCTCAGGCGCGTTCTCTATATTAATCAACTTGTTGAAAGCTCTCCACCTGAGACAGAGCTGAACGTACATTTTGCACTGAACGTACATAAACACGAGCCCACCCGTGAAGCCGATGGCGACCACGATAAGCTTGGTCCAGAAGGGCCAGTCCAGTGTGCCCGAGTGGACTTCTTCTGTGGTGCGGTCAATGAGGACGTAGAGTGACCAGATGACGCAGGTGATGGCGATGATGTGGAACGTCACGGAGCAGGCGATCTTCCGGCGTTCTGCAGACGACATCTCGAGCTTCTCCCACTGTGTAGATGAGAGAGAAAAGATAAAATGAGATGAGGTGAGGTGAGATAAGATGAGATGAGATAAGACGAGATTATATGAGATGAGGTGAGATGAGATGAGACGAGAAAGATGAGATGAGATGAGACGAGATGAGAGAGATGAGATGATGTGAGGTGAGGCAAGATGAGATGAGATGAGAAAGAATCTTTATTTGTCCTTTTAACCGGGAAATTTTGGGTAACAATTTCTGTCTTGGTACTTTCTCTCTCCTTCAATCTCTCTGTCTCTTTCACACATGATACATACAAACACACACTCACTCACACCCAGACATGAATACAGAGAGAGAGAGAAAGAGAGAAAGACAAAGAGATATACATAGATTGGTATAAAATTAAATGTCATAAAAGACTGGCAACATCCATCTGGCTTAGCTCATGAATGTGTTAATTCTATGTATCTGATAGAAAGTTATGGTTTAATTTCTTTAGAGGCACCAGCTTCTTTGGCTCTTTTAGCCTCATCTAGTGGGAGAAAAAGGAAGAAAGAGGAGGAATGTCGTACTATTGACGTATCCCATTAGCACTGTAAATTGTAAAGTAAAGTAAAGCCATTGCAATGCCAAAAAGTAGACTAGGACAAAATATCACTTGTAAAGAAGTAGAAGGATCAGAGGTTCGGAGCGTGATACCCATGCTGAACGAGTTTCTCTGGTTCTTTTATTTCCTGGATGTTGTGTCCCTCTCAGCCCGGGATAGGGTCGAAGTGTTTCTCCTTTCAAATTATCATATATAGAGTTGCAAGGGACATAAACAAAACCCAAAGGAAAGCACAAAGATGAAGGAAAAAACAATATATATATGTACACGTATTTATATTTTATTGGTAAAGGAGGTCTTTTAAGAGAAAACCGCAAACAAAGGAACAGAATAATGATTTCCATAGTTCTGTAACTTGTAACTAAAATCTCTTTCTTTGTTTTACAACAAGAAATGGCAAGACAAGTAAGGAGAGAGAAAAAAAAGCCCCGGAGTATTTAATTACTTTAACTACTTGTTCGTGACAAGACTCGGCCGTCAGATTGATCTTTTCAAAGGCTCATTCCACAAGAAAGTTAATCAAACTACAGTGTTTATCTAGCATCCTATTGATGTTTAACTTGAAACTTTTCGCTGCATTGTTTGATCGAGTGTACATGTACCATCCAGTCGTTTACCTTCTGGGGCAATGTCCCTCTCAGGCCGGGTTGACCCAGACAGGTAGGGTCGAAGTTGCCTGACTCTTGAATGCCTTTACAAACCAAACTACACTCCCGTCCTCTGTGTGATAGGCGAAGAGCCTAACCATTACTACTATTATATCACCGGAATTCGTGGTGTAGTGTTGAGGCTCTTCGCCTATCATGCGAAAGACCCCGAGAATGATGCCGCTTGGGTACAATCTGCGAGGTCTTTTTCCCTATTGGAATTTTTCCCCCTCTCAATCCGCGTTGGCCTTGACAGACGGTCAAATGGGTCCCTGACAGGCAGGGTCGAAGTAGCCCGTTTCTTAAATGACCTTACAGTGTTGCAGGAGACTTAAAACTAGTAACCAAACCAAACCAACATTGTACCACAGACACCGGTACGAACATGGAATTACCCACCTCGTCCTGAGCCATTTTCTCGAAGAAAGAGAAACAAATTTAAGTATACATTGGACTGTGGGTGTGTTTACGATCGATCAAAATTATCTCGACTCTAGGATTTGAAACACGTAGTTAGTTCTTTTTTCTTGTCTTTGCCCCAACATAATTTCGCTTTCCTTCTAATTTACTGTCGTCTGTGGTGTAATGGTTAGGCGCTTCGCCTATCACGCAGAGGACGTTAATTCGAGGCAGGCGTAGGGCAGTTTGTTTGATCGAGCATATATCTGTTTTTCTGCTGGGACAATGTCCCTCTCAGCCCGGGTTGGCCCTGACAGGCAGGGTCGAAGTAGCCCGTTCCTTAAACGACCTTACAGTGTTGCAAGGGACGTAAAGCCAAACCCAAACCCAAAAACAATGGACGAACATCTACGTCTCTCTGCTGAAATGACATGTCGCTCTCAGCCCAGGTTGGGCCTGATATGCGCTGTGGTGTAATGGTTAGGCTCTTCGCCTGTCATGCAGAAGATCCGGGTTCGATCTCGAGAGCGGACGATCTGGGTTTATTTTCTGCTGGGATTATTTCCCTTGCAGCCCCGGTTGACCCTGAGAGGCAGGGACTTGGCAGCTCGTCTTTTAAATGACCTAACAGTGTGGAAAGGGACGTAAAACTGGTAATCAAACAAAAAGGCAGGGCCGAATTCGTCTGTCTCTAAAATGATCTTACAGTGTTACAAGGAGTGCAAAACCAAAATAAAAAAAAGCAAACTTCTTCTTTTTCAGCCCAGAGAGCCCAACAGAAGATACCTTGGCAGATCATCATAGACGGAATTATCTGCTGGGCAACTAAGAACGCTTAGAGTGAGAGGAAAAAGGCTAAATCATCCAAAGAAGCCGGCGCCTTTATGAATGATACATAACTCACAACTAACTTTACTTTTTTCCATCGATTTATTCCTCTCTTAATATGTGTGTGTGTGTGTGTGTGTGTGTGTGTGTGTGTGTCTGTGTGTCTGTGTGTGTGTGTGTGTGTGTGTGTGTGTGT
>JAUKPP010295449.1:0-10008 GCA_032273245.1 Phyllaplysia taylori
AGGCTCTATGCGCTTTACAATCAATTATTACCCCAGCAGACCAAGTCATTCAGAAACCTTCTCAACTTCCTGGGAAACATTCAGTGCAAGCTGCCATTTTACAGACGCTAAAGCACTAACATACGGACAAGATCGTTCGCTATCTATAACCGGGTACCCATTGAGAACTAGGTGAAGTGAGGAAAATTCGTGTAAAATGCCTTTCCCAAGGACACAATGTTGGGCCCGAGTTGGGATTCAAACCCGCGACCTTCCGATCACGAGTACGGCAGCCTAACCTCTGACCACCGACGCCACATGGCTTGCCTATGTAAGTAAATTTAAATAAACTAATCTAATGTGATGATAACTTTTGGGAAACATTTTCTGTTTAAAATTGATGTCTGCATACTCAATGGATAACATTCCTGCATGAAACTACAGTACACATTTATTGAATTTGATTTGGACTTTTCATGTATATATTTCAGGCCACTATTGCCCTGTGGGTACCGGAGAGGCCAAGACATGTGAACCAGGCTCCTTCACAAATGTCACAGGCTTAGACTATTGTTTCGATTGTCCAGCGGGCTATTACTGTGTAGATGGTGAGATACCGCTGCGATGTCCTCGAGGCCGATACTGCCCTGGCAACAACACAGCAGCTCAGCCATATTGCCCAAGAGGAACATACAACCCAGACTTTGGTATGATGTGATTTTCTTTTATCAACAAGAGCAAGCATTTTCTTGCTGAAAAAAGCATTATACTACATGAAGGAAGTAATACTCTAGATAAATGAGGAATTTGGCAAAGAAAAAGTTTGTAAAACGCTTAGTTTGTAAATGTGTATGTTTTATGTTGTTCTGTTGACATTCTATATAATATCTTGACTTACTGGCGCTGTGGTGTAATGGTTAGGTTCTTTGCCTCTTCACATGTCATACAGAAGACCCCAAGTTCAATCACTCGTGCATATGATCAGCTGCTTTCTTTCCTGTTGGGATTTTTTCTTTCTCAGCCTAGGTTGGCCCTGATAGGCAGGGTCGAAGTAGCTCATCTCTTAAATGACCTTACTCAGTTTTTCATTGTGAAATTTATAGTGTAGAATTTAGAGACATCCTTGCACAAGACTTATATCATGGCTGCATTCAAAGAATGAGTTCTTTGTTTTTACTGGCATTTAGCAGTGTGACTTTTAAAATTTCATTTTGGGTTTTATTGTTTGACATTTACTGTGGCATGTCCTCAGGTATGGTGTATGAGAGTGACTGCAGACCTTGCCTTGGAGGTTACTACTGTGACATGCTGGGAGCCACAGAGTTTGATGCCAGCTTAAACAACACTGGCGTCGGACTCTGCTCTCCGGGCTATTACTGCAAGTCAGGTGAGCCCACATTCATCTTTCATACCAGGGAAAACAATAAAGAGGGCCTGTTTTGAGTTTACTTTATGGAATCATTTAACACTTGAACTCTGTGGCAGTCGGAAAAGGTGTGTTAGAGTTTTTTGGTGCCTTGAATTTGTGTGGTTATATCCTCTGGGTTATTTGAACTTCGTACTACTTTTTTCATTGTTTTTTTACTAAGACCCTTATAAGACTATGATATTATGTGTTGGTAGCTGGTTAGTACTTTGTAGTCACTCGGCATGCTGGCCCAGTTTTGCCCATCCAGGCATAGATGCGCCAGGCCTGAGAAACCCAGTCGCGTCATGGCTGACTGTGCGTGACTGATAGGGTTCTTTGTCCTTCTGGCTGTGTGACTACAAAGTGTTGAATAACTTACTTCTCACATTCTGCAAATGATGATAGTCAAGGGAATTCTATAGCTATTTTCTTCATGTTCATCATTTCTTTTTATAATGTTTTTAAATAATATAAAACTCACAACTTGTCTTTCTTTGTCTGACTTCTGAAAAGTTTGGGTCACTTCCTGTGATAAAACTTGTATGGCACTTTTCTCGATACCCTACTTTTTAGACCCTCCTCATTCAAATACTGATAACACTTCAACAAATAAGGCTAGAGACATACTTTTACCCCTCTAAGTTGATGTATAATGTCTATATTACCAAAATCGGAGAATCGAGTAACTTTGTCAGCTTGCCTCACATGTAGCCTCTTGGCATGTTGGATTGCCAGGGATTTTCAGCATAACTGTCTTGACCCTTTATACTTCGACCATTCTCCAGCTATTTAGATTGTCAGCATCTGTACAACGCCTTTTCTCCAAACCCTTTTTTCTTATTATTTACGACACCTCTCTCTGCGGCAACATAATGTTGTAGACATTATTTAGAGGATGGTTTCTTGCACTTTGATGAAAAACTAAACTTAGATATTGGTGCTTATGGCCCACAGAGTTTAAAAATGATGAATTGAAGAGCGTTTTTCCAAAACTCGGTGTCCGCATTCTGGAAACTTCTGAGAAAATCAGCCTCTTTGCTTGCCCCATAAACATGTCACATAGCAAAATATGTTTTTTAGAGTTGAAAATAAAGGAAAGTACTGAATTTTGCACTACTAAAAGCTTTGAGTTCAAAAGTCTATGAGATAAAGATACCACTCGTGGTGCTAACTCTATTTTCAAGGAAAGTGAAAACAATAAGATTTCAATAACTCTTCAGTAATTGTGCCATTGTTACATACAGTTATTTTGGATAGGAAAGTAAAGGTGTCCAAAATATTTTTGAAATGAGTTTTAATGCATGGCTTCTACAAAAAAATTTTTTTTTCTGTATTCAGGTGTCAATATCAGCACCCCAACATCTGACACAACAAGCGGTATAGGAGGCCCATGCCCAACAGGACATTACTGTCCGGAGCAGACTGAAGACCCCTTCATGTGCCCCAATGGAACATACCGGGATGTAGAGATGGGATCTGACAAAGACACTGACTGCTTTGCTTGTATCCTTGGTTACTACTGTGGATCGGAGGGTCTGTCTAATGCTACTGCTCAGTGTGATCCTGGTTTCTATTGCCTGCGTGGAAATAGTGAACCGAATCCTACAGGTAGGCCAATGTCCTAGAGATTGAATTATAGCTCTTGATTTTGTTTAGGTTTGGCAAGGCTTTTATGACCATTATCAACTGATCTCTGGAAATATTTGATTTTATGTGTTGCAAAGTTTATTTTCAAAAACCTTGGGTAAACCTATGCAGACCATCTGTGGTGTAATGGTCAGGCTCTTTGCCTGAATATGAATAAAGGACAGGAGTTTGAGACCCATATGGGGCAGTTTCTAAAAAAAATTCTATCTGTCTCTCTTCTGAAATGTAATGTCCTAGTCAGCATAGGTTCACCCTGCATCTGAAATGACCTTATAGTATTGCAAGGGGCATTAAACTAAAAGGCCAGAACAAAGACTAGCCTATGTAGGCCAAATGCCTATTTTTTTGTGTCTTCCATTAGGTAGGCATCATGATTTCTTTATAGATTTTGACAGGAGCAATTTTGTTGTCTTCATATGTACTGATTTTTCATTTGAAAACTCTGAGGTGTATGGATTTTATTCTGCTAATTTGACTTCAGGCCATCTAAAGTTCAAATAAATGTTGGAATGGGTCTGTCAAATCACTTTTCAAAGCCTACTTGTTGTTAATTTTTGGACATCATATTCGTTGCTTCTTATCACCCTGAAGTTCTTTTTAATGCTACTTCTACCCAGGTGCTGACCCTGCTATTGGTGGTCCATGTCCTGCTGGACACTACTGCCCTGAAGGTACCTCCTACCCACTGGAATGTCCATCTGGTACCTACAATAATGTGACTGGACGATCCGTGTGCTTTGACTGTCCAGCTGCCCACTTCTGTCCAGAGAATATCACTGACTATGCTCCGTACCCATGTCCAGAAGGGTATGTTGCTTGGTGTTTAAAATTGTGATTATTAATTGTGATTAAAGGCGTCTTTGGTGTAATGGTTAGGCTCTTTGCTTATCACACAGATAACGGGAGTCTTAGGCCCACAATGGGTATCTTCGTCTCTCTGCTGGGATGTAGTTTCCCTCTCAGCATATGTTAGCTGGCCTTGACAGGTATGGTTGAAGAAGCCTGCCTCTTAAAATAACATTACTGTGTTGCAAAGGGCGTAAAACCGACAACCAACAACCAACTGTGATGTTTCTCTTTGATAACTTTTTTTTTAGCGGTACCTGTCATGCTAATGGATGGCAACCTCTACTTTGTCCATGTGAAAATGCTTTTGGTTCTTTAAACAGTTCTTCATATCTGACCTGTCACTCTTACCGTCAACAGTTGCTGAGTTTGTCCATTTACTTTTAACTGTTTCATTTTGACTACATGCAATTCATGTAATTCTGATTAATCTATATTTCATCAGCTTTGCTATTGCTTTTAGTTAGCTTCCTGTTATCAATGTATTGAGAAACCTGTGACTATTCCAGTACTAACTTTGTTTCCAGCCACTATTGTCCTGTGGGCACTCAAGTATCTACACAGTTCCCATGTCCTAAAGGCACTTACAGAAACTTGAGCATGGGCATCAGTGAGTCTGATTGCTACCCGTGTACACCGGGCATGTACTGTGGTGGGGAAGGCCTCAGTGTCCCAACTGACTTCTGTGACCAAGGTAAGGAAGAAAACAACTAACAAACCGTGACGTTGTTTATCCCAGTGTCAAAGTTTATATTATAATGACAACTTCATGTAAGCTTCAAACAATCTCAACAATGCAAACAATATGTTATTATGGAAA
Organism: Phyllaplysia taylori; assembly: GCA_032273245.1. Lineage (NCBI taxonomy): Eukaryota > Metazoa > Mollusca > Gastropoda > Aplysiida > Aplysiidae > Phyllaplysia > Phyllaplysia taylori. Next base: position 4,701 of record JAUKPP010295449.1, read on the forward strand.
AACTATATGGATATGTGTTGATTATTAACATTTGTAAAACTGTCATTGTTGGTTGCCTCTGCAGTGCCAGAGTGTGCTTAGATGTCTTGCTAAAGGGAATACTGCAGTAGTCATAGTTACAGTTGATAGCAACACTCACTATGGCAAACAGACGTAACTGAAGGGCCATGCCCATATTTGCCATGGCAGCAACTTTAAACAAAGATGCAAAAATTAACAATCTTTGCAGATGCGTTGGTCTGCGGTGTCACAGCAGAATAGTGGCATCAAATATTTGAAACAGGGATGATTCTACAAGTTCAGGTATCATGCATGTCATACTTACAGTGGGGCAAGGCTTTTGCAGTAGTATTTTTATGTCTATCTATGTCCGAAGAGAAGTACTTTTTCTGTATTTTGTCATGATACTTCCTAAAGTCCAACTTGGGCCATTGTAGAATAAACTTGTTATGGAATTCCTCACATCATAGCGCATAGTTTGATATTAAATTCATTTAAAAGTGGTGGGCAATTTTACCATGATTGAATATAATATCCATTATGGCCATACTTGTAGCATAGGCTGAGGCCAAATCATTTTTATTTTTCTCAGAAGTGCAGAAAATGAGTTAAGCTATATTGAAAGCACCGTGACGATTTCATGAGCTGACCTACAGATGTTATTCTCATCTATCAGGGTATTTCTGTGTGCTGGGAGCATGGTCTGCCTCACCATCAGAGTATGACAACTTCACTGTGGGCGACTGTCTCTGCCCCAGCAATGTGACCGGCGGTCAGTGCCAGGCTGGATACTACTGTCCACAAGGCTCATCTGAGCCAATTGCTTGCACAGAGGGCAACTATTGTGAAACTCCAGGTGAGAGCCAGGTCCTTCAGGATGTTACAATTTATTTTTTTATGGTGCTACATATTTTTTAAATTTATTTTTTTAATCAGAATGCACCTCATGACGTAAATGGAAATTTCAGACACAACTCAAACAAAATTTTGAGTCTATTATGCTCTTTGATCCGATTATTTCATACATTAAGCTTTTGTTGGTAGATATGATAACCTGGAAAACAAATTTTGCAATTGTTTCAAGTACAAAGGCAAACCATTTAACATTTGTTGGACTATGTCTGCTTCTCTATAATCTTATTGTTTAGCAACTTAGTAGACATGAGTGTAGTTGTAATAAGCTTGTCTACACACTTATACTAGGAGAAGGAGAATAAATTTTTTCTGAAACTATTTTTCTTTGTTCAGGTCTCCATGCTGTGACTGGATCTTGCTTGGCTGGCTACTATTGTGACAGAGGTGCAAGTATAGCAGACCCAACAGATGGGGTTACGGGGAACATTTGCCCTGCAGGCCGCTATTGTGGTATGTAATTAAGCTGCACAATTAAGATGAGCACATTAAATGAATTCAATATTTTTCAAACCATTTGATGATCTTATTGTCTTGATGGCATAACCGAAAGATGTATTTCATTGACAAATTAGGTTGAATGTTGGTTTGATTGATAATTTCCTTTCTATCACATTATCATAGTCTTACTCTGGGTTTTTTTTCAGAGGCTTTCTTTTTGCTTCCAAAGATGTGCATTTCATTCACTAGGAAAATATTTGGTCTGGACATTTAATTTTGCTATTACCGTAGCTGTTTGATCCACCTCAATGAATTCAAGTATTGCCTGAGTTCAATTGCACAATACTGTAACTTTTGTCTTATGGTTTGACATTCCAGGTGTTGGCACTGGTGTGGACCAGCCTCGATGTCCTTCCGGAACCTTCTCCAACAGAACTGGTAACCAGGATGTTACAGACTGCACCAGTTGTACACAGGGCTCCTACTGTGCCTCTCCAGGTCTCACAGAGCCAACAGGACTCTGCTCAGAAGGTATAACATGACGGTGTATTACATGTATTAAGAGGTTTTTTTCATGATTATTTCAAGGGCTCTTTTCTTGTCTTAGAAACTGTTCTCAGCTTGCTCAGAGAACAATGCAGGTTACCATTTCATTTTGGCTCTTTTGCTTCTTGTTCATCTTTGTCAATCCTTGCCCGGCTTTATTTTTAAAAAAATCATTATTTAATCTTCTGTTATATTGATTTTTAAAAGGGGATTTCATTCTTCAGAATTGATATTTATCCCAATAAGCAGTTGAGCAACAGTACCTTAAATGTATGTTAATATTTTTGTAAAGTTTGTGTTTCGTTTAGCACCATAAATGGTGAAACAGCTTTTGAGTGGCACTCTGGTTCTTTAGAGCATGCCTCTAATTAACTGGTGAAAAGCATAGTTTAGCTGCCAAGCCAACTGATTGATTTCCCTAATTGCCCTTGTCCTGTTTGCCATGCTAGGCTACTACTGCCCCACTGGACAGAGTATGGCGACACCATTCATCTGCCAGGCTGGCTACTACTGTCCAGAGGGCAGCCACGAGGAGATCCACTGTCCATCAGGAACCTACCAGGACCAGACAGGTCAAGGTTCATGCAAGGAGTGCCCAGCAGGTGAGCATCATCAGAAGTAGGCTGCCTCACTCACGGCATTGATGTTGTTAATATTTGTATATGGTTGTTACTTAGGACATTTCCAAGATATCAGTGTTACAGATTAATGTAAAGTGCCTAGAGCTGTGTACTCATGGGAGTGGACGTTGTAGAAATGATCTACATTATTATTATTATTATTTGCCCATGCCCGGAAAAGATTATTTTGAGGGTGTAAAGGGGTGACTCCAAATTTTTTACAGTGAGGTAGTTATGGATCCTCTGTAATATGCAGTTTGTGTTCAATCACTGAATAATACAAAATTCTCTCCCTCAGGCTACTATTGTGACAGTTCTGACAACTTGGACTCCTACCTGACCTACCTGTGCCCTGAAGGTCATTACTGTCCTAACGGCACACGCTTCTCTGTAGAGTACCCCTGTCCAGCTGGCTCCTACAACCCGTACACACAGCTGACTGCTGAGTCTGAGTGCACTGCTTGTGACTCTGGCAAATATTGCAGCACACCAGGACTCACTAACTACACAGGTACAGGTTTTGTTGATTTGATGCATTGCAAAATATAAAATTAATACTGTTACGTGCAAGTCCATTGAGTAGGTAGGAAAAGGCTGAAAAGTACGACTGTAGACTTTTGAAAAAATAGTCACGAGTCTTCAGGGCTTGTTTCACTCTATAGTACAGCAAGGAAGAATTGAATAGGAACCTGTGTGTTGTGTTTCATTGTTTATGTTTCTAGCTATGCATAATTATACTTCTGTAAAGATACCAAAAGAGTTTCTGCTTGCAGAATGTTTAAGTAACGCAAGTAAGTTGATAATTTACACTTTTTGTCAACTCGAATGAATCTCATGTGTGATGATCTTCATATATTCTACTACAGGTGACTGCTCCGCACGCTACTGGTGTATCAACGGCTCAGCCTCCGCAACTCCGATAGATGGAGTGACAGGTGACCACTGTCCACAGGGTCATTACTGCATCAGAGGAACTCCAGATCCGACCCCATGTCCTACAGGAACCTGGTCTGGTAGCACAGGCTTGGCTCAGGAAACGGAGTGCTCAGCTTGTACTGGCGGGTATGTTCTAAGTAGTTGTTGAAGTTGTGTAATGAAAAGGGTTCAAGACCAAAAAGAGACTTGAAGCCTCTTAACTTGACTATCATTACTTGCTAAGCTAATAAAAGAAGTCAGTCATTGTAAATGCTATGTGTGCAAAACACCATTTATCCAAGAAAGCCATAAGGAGAATATTGATGGCCCACTTTTGACAGATGCTAGCCCACTCAATTTTTGTAATTTTCTTTTGGTCACGATTCTATTCCTCAAGGTTTGTTAAAAGAAATTGACGAAGCTGGAATGTGGAAGCAACAAAACACTTATGTATATAGTATTATGCAGTGCTTTGATTTGAACAGCAAAGAATCTTTTGGTTACTATTAAAATTTTCTTCTCCTCGGATAGCATATAATGTCCCTCCATTCATGTTCCAGGTATTACTGTAATGGCACAGGCTTGACCACTCCATCTGGCCCATGCTCTGCTGGCTTCTACTGCAGCAGTTCATCGGTCACCCCAGTTCCTGACGATGGTGGAGTGACTGGAGCTCCATGTACCATCGGCCACTACTGCCCTGAGGGGACAGGCGTGCCAATACCTTGTGACCATGGCACTTACATGAATGAGACAGGAGCTTCTAGCTGTTGGAACTGCACGCCTGGGTAAGACAATAAATTATTTTGTTTTTCCTGCCATCTGTCTTCATTACAGGATTTCTTTGAGAAAGCAGAGGTTATAAACTCTTCATTTATTTCTAGGCTTTGTTTTTTACATTTTTGCAGCTTTACTGTGTTTTTAAATTATGGTGATCAATTGTCTTTGTGCTGCACATATTTTGATAAGTAGATCTACCTATCAAACAATACATATTTTGAATGAGATATCTCTCTACTTTGGTCGCCTTGTGTAAGAACATAACTGCTTGTAACTGTTTTGGTGAAAATATACTATTAGAAAAATATACTTGTGCAGCACAATACTGTTACTTTTCTATTGTGTTATCAACTCAACAGCTAATTTGATTGATCTTGAGTTGAAAGCATATTGCCATTAGTAAAATGTTTTATTTGTCACATATTTACTTTCTCCTCTCCAGGTATTACTGTGTGTCTGCTGTGGAACCTGAGTGGTGTCCACCTGGTTTCTACTGCCCAGAAGGCACAGGCTTAGTGTGGCAGTCATGCCCCACCGGCACCTTCAGCACTGCCACTGGCCTGTATGAGGAGTCACAGTGCACCCAATGTACAGGCGGCAGTTACTGCTCTCAGCCCAACGCTACAGTTGTCTCAGGATTGTGTGACCCAGGATACTTCTGTACTCTCGGCTCTGACACAGCGACACCCGACACAGGCTTCAAGGGCACGGCTGGTCCATGCCCGACTGGACACTACTGTGGTGCGGGAACTGTCACCCCGGATGAGTGTCCGCTTGGAACATACAACAATCAGACCAAGGTGAGATTACTTTGTGTACATGTTACTTTGTGAATACTTTTATGGGGATAAGTAACAACAGAAGCCTTTACAAAGATCAGTTTTGTTTTTATTTTGTACGCTATCATGACAAAATATGTATCTGTCAATAATAAGAATACAAGATATGACAGGCATGCTGAGCCGAAAATTTTAGTGAGATATTGAGCATGTTTATAAAAGAAATAATCCTTTCTTAAAAAAATTTAGTACTCAGGGAGACAATTATTTCGTTTTCGGGCTTCTTTTTTTGCGCATCGCTACAGGTGTGGATCG
>JAUKPP010295460.1:0-10008 GCA_032273245.1 Phyllaplysia taylori
TCTGTAGTGTACATGTACATGGTATTGTTCATCTCTTTGACTATCAGTCTGTAGTGTACATGTACATGGTATTGTTCATCTCTTTGACTATCAGTCTGTAGTGTACATGTACATGGTATTGTTCATCTCTTTGACTATCAGTCTGTAGTGTACATGTACATGGTATTGTTCATCTCTTTGACTATCAGTCTGTAGTGTACATGTACATGGTATTGTTCATCTCTTTGACTACCGTATCTGTATCACATGGAGGACGGGAATTAGATCACCGCGTCAGAGGAATATCTCCGTCTTTGGTTACCAGTTTTACGTTCCCTGCAACACCGTAAGGTCATTTAAGAGACGGGGTACTTCGAACCCGCCTGCCAGGGAAAAATCTCAGCAGAAAAAAAACACCCAGATCGTATGCGACCGGGATCGAACTCGGGTCTTCCGCATGACTGGCAAAGAGCCTAACCATTACACCACAGGGCTGGTCAAATATCTCTGTCTTTCTGCTGTCATGTTGTGTCCCTCTCGAAGTATCCCGACCGACGCTGTGGTGTAATGGTTAGGCTCTTCGTCCGCCATGCGGAAGACCCCGGTTTGATCCCGAGCGCAGATGATCTGGATTTTTTTCTACTGGAATTTTTTCCCTCTCACTACTCTCAGCCCGGGTTGACCCTGACAGGCAGGGTCGAACAGGGTCGAAGTAGCCCCGTCTCTTAAATGACCTCACAGTGTTGCAGGAGACGTAAAACTGCTAACCAAACCAAAAAGCAGCCCTCTCTAAAAATGATTTACGATGTTACAGAGGGCGTGAAACCAAAACCGTAAAAGAGAAGAAAACAAAATGATAGAAAAAAAACTTTGTGAAAAAACAAACAAACAAAAAACCAAGCACAACTCATAAACATCAGAAAAAAAAAGACTTTATTCATGCTCAGCATTACATTATGTACAAACGTACAAATTGTCGGATAATAGATTACCATGCCATGCAGCTTAGTGTTACATTTGCTTGGGGTTTTACAGCACCATCGACTCTGTAAAGTCACCTCAGTACAAGGAAGTAGATGATTAGGACAACGGTAACACTAGGTAGGGAAAGAAGAGGAAAAAAAAAAAGGAAAGGGAAAGGAGGAGGAGTGAACCACAACAGGGCACCCGCCAACCACCCCCAATTCTGCTTTGCTTCTGTTTTTTACAGCAGTATCGACACTCAATAGGGGGGAATAGATTAAGACAATAGCCACATTTTCAAAAAAGGGATAATGAGCATGGCTAAAACAACCAAAGTGGCTGGTGCCTCTATAGATAAACAACTCCAAACAGATAATGATTTCACAACACCCAAGGACGAGCCAACCACAGGGATGCCAACTCAACCAAAAAATCCTTACTGAACTTTTCGCAATCCATCGCCCTAAATGAAAAAATTTGTAATGATCTGTTCTACATACTGTAGAAACATGGATAATTTTAAGTTAAAAGGGGCTGACGGAGCTGTCGGCGTTGACGGAATTCCGTAAATTTACAGAAAATTGGCATCCCTGCAACCAACAGCTCACAGATCTGATCTAAATGTTGGTAAAATAAACTGGGCAGGCCAAGGAAGAATAAAAGTCCTGTATTTGGGAAAAATAATAATTCAGATAGTCATAAAACATCCTGAGTCTTGGCTTCGGGGACAGAAATTATGCAGTCAAACATGGCATATCAAACAATGAAGAGGAACTTTCCAGGATTTTTTGCTCTCGTGTATGGGGTGAAAAAAATACTGAATTCAGCATTAAACTTGAGGACGTTCCCAAAATAGAAGGAGCAGATCACACAGAAAATCAGAAGGTTTCCATGATTAAAAAATACACGTACATGTACATATTTTGATAAAAAGTTAAATTCTAGTACAGTTAAACTTGCTCAAGCGACCAATTCTATAAGACAATCACATGCACAAACGACCACTTTCTATCGACTCCCAAATTATATTTTTCTATATATCATCCCTCTCTAAGACGACTACATGTACTTTTTTCTCGATATTGGGTGGTCGTCTTGGACAGGTTTGACTGTACTAGTACCCTCATTGATTCTGGTTTAAGATCATTAAAAGTGATGTACACATATCATTTTTTTTTTAAAAAGCGGTGTCCAATGGTGACATTCCAATATAAAAGTAAAAAATAATTTTTTAAAAATATCACTTCCAGACTACGTATTTTCATCACCTACACACGAAGTATTCAGATCTGAAAATTCGAAAACAAAGGACAAAAAATCCTCTGGAGTTCAACCCTGAATTAACGAATCAATACAAAACTATATTTTGTACAAAATTAGATCTCTTTCTTAAGTATGAAGTCACACAAAAAGTCGCACTCTGAAAAAAAAAGCCACATAAGAAACAAATCATACTCTCCACAACCGATACTCTCCACAACCAATACACATCAATGCAAACATTCACAAAAATGTCAGTGGGAGTGGCACTCAAACAGACAGATGTGCAAACTGGATAAGGAAAAAAAAAATCCGGAAATCCAGTTATTCTGCCCTGCTAGTAAGCTGTTGAATTGCTTAGGTAGGGTAAAAGAGCAGTTCAGATATCTGGATTTATCCAGAAAATCGGAACCTCTGGATACACGAGTCATGGGGACCCACAAGGATCCAATAGTTGGTTGTACAAAATATGAAGTAAAGAGATAAAAAAAAATCTATCTCTCTCTCTCTCTCTCTCTTCACTTTCTCTATTTCATGTTTCACTGTGCGTTCCATAATCTAGATGCAGTTGGTACACAGGAATTCCTGTATCTATCTGTTCTCGCTCTCTTTGAAATTAACTTCATACTTCTGGTGGTAAATTCGAATTCTGATCTTAATGGATGGGTATTATCACTTATGATTATTTCCGCTTTCTTTAAAAGATTTGTGCTATAGAAGAATTCAAAACTTGGTAGTTCTGTGCAAATTGTTGCCTTCCAGATCAACTTGTTTATTTTCAAAACAATTTTTTTTCCAAAATTGCTGCCGTAACAAAGTATGCCAAAATGGATCAAACTTTCAATTGTAGAGGCATAGAATATTTGGAGGATGGATCTATCTAAGTGGAAGGACCTCAGTATAAATTTAAGTTTGCAGCGAAACAGATTAAAATTATGATACACCCTTATCGTTTTATGAAAAAAATCCAGTCACAAAGAGTTAAAAAGTGTAAAACACACGCACAACCCTGTATCATTGTCAAAATTTAGCAATAACAAATCATCAACATCAAAGAAAATAACCCTTTGGTTTGGTTACCAGTTTTATGTCCCCTACAACACTGTAAGGTAATTTAAGAGACGGCTACTTCGACCCTGCCTGTCAGGGTCAAGACAGGCTGAGAGGGAAAAAATCCCAGCAGAAAAAAACCCAGATCGTCCGCGATTGGGGATCGATCTAAGGTCTTCCCGCATACAAGGCGAAGAGCCTAACCATTACATCACAACGCCGGAAAAATGACCCTGATTGCAGGTGGCCACAACTACAACCCCGCAGTAAAAACTCATCAACATCAGAGTACAGTCGAGCTCGTCCAAGATGACCATCTAGTGTTAAGACAAGTTTTCTTAATAGAGTGACACAGTCAAGAAAAATATCGGAAGGGAGTCGATGGAAATAGGCATTTGCACAAATATGGTTGTCTCAAGAGGCTAAAACAGCCAAAGATGCTGGCGCCTCTATATACAACTAACTTTGAACTCAATAACTTGTTTCAGACAGGCAGTCAATTGAGCAGATTGTTACTTTACTTTTTTTTAAAAACCACAAAAAAAAGGTTTGAGGTAGGATACAACTTTAAAAGCAAACACAATCAAGTTTGTGACTTAGGTCACTTGCCCTATCCTTATCACCCCAGTTCAGCTGCTTGTGTTTAGTCAAATAAAACTACACCTCAGGAAAGCCTTAGATGCGAGGCAGCACTGAGGTAGGCTCGGGTTTCCTGGTTGTTGGTGAACAAAATTATATCTCAACTTACAAAATTATAAATAATATCTCAACTGACCACAGGCAAGCAATACTGTAAAATAAAAATACTACGAGGTCGGGGAATTCTGGAATTGGGGTATGATAAAAATGAGGAATTCTTCAGCATTAAAGCTATCAGCTGTTCAGACAAAACAATTTATTATTTTCTTCTTGCCATTTAAATACACGTTCAGAAAACAGTTGTGTCTTTTAACAACATGAGTAAATCAAAAGTATAGAACACATGATAAAAGTGACCCGTATGATGACAAAACTTGCTCGTCTTCCTATACTTGAACACTGAGTTTTAAATCAAAGTTGGATTCAGAATAAACATGTGACAAGTAATACAGGCTAGAGATCACAGATCTTTTCTTCACTTCCCAGAAAGTTCCAATTCTGTATCGATATGAATTATTACGTACATCATCAAACACAGCCATCTAAAGTCACTATCTAAATTCAAAGACGCAATTCGTCTTCCTGCATTTGAGCCCATTTCACCAATGAATTATTTTTTTGTTTCAAGAATTGAAGGCAACTCTTGTTTTTCTCTGATTGTTTGTTTGTTTGTTTGGGGTTCTGCAGCTCCATTGACACTATAAGGTCATTTGGGCGCAAAAAAAAACACCTGAATTTTTTGTAACATTATCCCTAGAGGGAATTATTTAAGATCTAATTCTAAGAAGTGCAGAGACATTAGTATTATCCTTTAAAAGGGGAGTTTTTGGTGGGTTTTTTAAATATAATACAGATCAATAAAAAGTGTTAATATTTCTTAAATGTGTTTATGTATATATATATATATATATGTATATATATAAAAATATTTTGTAAACTGGTTCACACCTTTTGATAAAAACTAATTTCTTTTATGTGATTTAGAACTCTATCACTCTGGTTTAAAAACAGTCACAAGCAGGGTTCTCTGGGGCAGAGCTGATTTTGACTGCATATTGTAAAGATAGTTTTGTCCTTTCCAAGTGGAGGGACGGTTCATTTGCCTCAGCCTGGAGATTTCTCTGATAAGTCACACACTAAAATACAAAAATAGCACACGAGTGTTTAAAGTAATTCTTCCTCTACATTTCAAGCAGGGATATGCCCTATATAATTGCAGTCATTATTATTACATCCCCCATTACATTTCCTCTTTTCAAGCGGGGACATGCGCTATATAAATGCAGTCATTATTATTATTATTACATCCCCTATTTTTATCAACAATAATACAAGTCAAGCATAAAAAAAATGAACATGACTAGCAACAATACTTGTACTTGTACAAACCTTGCAACACAATGAAATCAGGCACACTTCACAAATAGAAGTTGAGCTATCAGTACTTTCAAAACACGATCTAAGTACAATGTATATTGATACATGCTGTCTTTTTTAAGCGGAGTATTCTCCTAGGGCATTGAAAAAACAAAAGTTATCACTACTATTTCGACATTTGAATACTTTCCACTGTGAATTCATTTTTGTCCCAACACAATTTATTTTTATACATTTATTCTCTGTAGTATTACTACATTTCCTCCTTTCAAGCGGGGACATGCGCTATATAAATGCAGTCATTATCATTATTAATACATTCCCTAAATGTAATTTTATTTTTTTGGGCCCGACGAGAACAGGCGTCCCTGTCGAAAATTTGCCCACCCCCACACATATTCTTCATTAAAAAAAATTTTATACGTTTTTTTGAGGTTGTGGTGAGTGATTTTTTCTCTACATGTTTCTATATCCATTTTATCACCACCCTGTTTGAATCCGTTTGGATCCCTCACAATACCATCTCCGTTGGAGAGCCACTCATCTCCTGATCTACATTTTTATACAAAACACACCTCAGAATAAATTTAACTAAAACAAATGTTATAAAGCAAAGAAAAAACAACACATGAAGGTAACTTGAAAGTCATCAAACAGTTAATGTAAATACTTCGACTTCTATTGAGGGGGGGGAAAAAAAAAAAAACTAAAGCTTTTCATGAGCAGAAAGAGAAATTGTCAAGCCTCGGCTTAAAAAGGAAAAATCTAACTCAACCTCCTTGTGCCCAAAATTGGCAAAAAAAAAAACCCCTCCTTGTGCCCAAAACTGACAGGCACCTGATTTCACTACATCGCAACACATGTTGAGGTAAGCTTAATTCCTGAAAAAACGACAACAGACAACACAATCCATTATGAAGCAAAATTCTTAACTGAGTAACCTAATACAATCCTGGGAATCAGAAACTGCCATCCTAGAAACTTCTATTATACAAAGCCACTGTTTCATTCCACAAAACATCAAAGTGAAACAATTGAGTCAAGCTCCGAGATGACTAAAGCAAACAGAATTCCCAGCTAAATCTTTACTCTTGCTAGAATGAAACACAAACAACAAATACTTATATTTCCGTTCTCAGCAAAGCATAATACAATTTGAACGAATCAGAAAATATTAATCAAATAACATAGTACATTGAGTACAAACTCTTCCCTGCTTACGATAAATTTTGTTCTTTGGCTTTTTAAGCTTGATAGAATATGTCCTGCAAACAGTCAAAATGAGTCGCATTTTGGCCATATGGATTTATTGATGTTACAAGAGAGTTTACTGGTTTCCTTTTCAAATGGTGAAAAAAATTAACTTTATTGATGTGTAAAGATGCCGAACTAGGCACCCCAGCAAGAATAGAAAAGGGGGAAAAAGTCTCTTAACTTCTACCCCGCACCCCAACAAGAACAGAAAAGGGGGACAAAAAAAAAAGGCTCTCATGTTGTACAGTATGATTTTGGCAGTTCCTAAATGTGCAAAGATACACTGAGAAACTCTGTCATTTTTTTGCTGAAAAATGTACACACATGTTTGCTATAGCACCATTGTCAAGAAGACTTTGTCAAACTACTATAATGAAGTTTTTCCCCCCCCTTTTTTCTTTTTCTTTTTTCTATCTCAATTGGTTGTGTATTTGGACAACTTAAAACAACCACGTCTCAGAGACTTATTGCACTAGCAGATAATTTGTCCACCAAATGAAAGAGAAACGGACAAGCTTTTATGTGATGCTAATTCAGTAGGACATGGCTATAGTGGGACTTTTAGTTCCAGAGGAAAAATCCCACGATAAGAATGCAAAGAGGAACTGTTGAAGCATTTCTAAAAATCCACATGATTACCCACCGTGCAGAGGAAGACGCTGTTGTTTCGGTCTTTAACGACAACACAAACAAAATGCGAGAGTCCAAAATTAAAAATCGAGAAAGCGAGGCAGAGGTTAGGGTTTCCTGCAGAGCAGCAATTTCACTATGATGTCAATGGTAGCTATATTTAGTGCTCTTGATGCCGCCCCCACCCCCGCCCCTGCGCACAGTAGTTGGATATTTGATTTCTGCCTCCCGCTGTATCCAAGTTCGGCATTTCCTTGGCCCGCTAAACCCGAGGACAGGTAATTGAGTTTACATAGAAAAAATGGGGAGGGATTCCAGTAAGGTCCCACTGTAGGGATGGTCCCGGTGCCGCTATCGTCATGCTCTACTAATAATAACTCTAGAGGGCCAAAATGCGACTTATGACTCATTTGGACAGTCGAACGACATACGTTTTATCACGGCCTCTCCTACTCCTCCACACCCGCACACCAACATCCAGTAACACATATTGATAAATGTGGCTACACAGGACAACACATTTATTCATCTCAGAACTTTCTGATATAAATACATTTTCAAATTTTACACTGCCGAGCATTTTTAAATTTTTAAAATTTACATCAAGCTACAACAAATGTCATTCTTAATAAGGGTATGTTTAAAATTTGTGTTTAAAAAATGGGACTGATAAGTTTTCAGTGCTTTATTATTACCAGTGTTGCCTATTCCTCTGTGTTTATTTGATTTTCTTCATTTCCAACGAGGACATAAAATTATGTTATACTGTGTTTTGAGGTTGTGGTGTGTGATTCTTTTCTCTACGTGTTATTACCAGAGAACATTTCATTGGTTATTTTGCATAATGGCGAATAGTACATGGACTGTAGTGGGGTATTCGCCTCTTTGCTAAGCAATCAGCGATTTAGTAACCAATACTGTTTGCCCAAACCATTCAATAAAACACATAACAGTTCGTCGCCTATCACACGAAAGGGCGTATCCCTGAATTCTCACTTTTCAGGAGAACAATTTTAAAGATTTTTAGACCTTGGTTACTTCATCCTCTTACCTTGTCAATTTTTAAGCTAGTACTCTTATTTTCAAAGCTAGGGATACGCTGTGTCGTATGTACATAGGTCTGAGAGAGCGCTATCTAATGGTGGTAACAGTAAAATCTGGAATACGCCCTTTCGTGTGATTAACGACGAGTTGTTTGTCATAACAAGGGAGCACATTCAAGATGGCTGACATTATACGGCCCACGCACAAAATCAGCACCAGAAAATTTTGACAGGCTTTCATGTAAGGCCCCACATATAGCAGCATAAAATAATAATCATAAGACAAATATAAATCATGACAATACAGAGTAAATTATTCCATTCTTGAATGCTGAATTAAAAAAGTGCAAATTGTTAAATAAATGTTTGTAAATTTTGCAAGATAGTGCTATTTACAACTGCGTACAAATATACAAATTCTCAATATGCAGCTTGGCTTATGTCTAGTAAATAACAAAATTGTTAAGAGAAAAAGTTTTCAATGCATGCATGTCACCTATCTCATACTTAAGGATTAGAGAGAAATTCTAACTTCAGAGGTTGTTTGGTAGGTGAGAGATATAGCTTGGTTTTCATTTCTAGTTTTATGTCCTTTTCAACACTGTAAGGTCCCTTAAAAGACAGGGCACTTCAACCCTGCCTGTTAGGGCCAACACGGGCTGAGAGGGATAAATCCCATCAGAAAAACGCAGATCGTCCGCACATGGGATGGAACTCGGGTCTTCCACTTGATAGGTGAAGGGCCTATCTATTACACCGCAAACACCAGTTCAGCAAGAGAAAAAAAGAAAGCTATGGCTGCTACCCCGCCAGGCAGTCATATCAAGTGCTCTGGGAGAGCAGAATGCGCTGTGTTTTGAGAAACTGTAAGGCCAAAACTTTGTGGAAAATCTTAGAATTTCAATGACTGTTTTCCTTGCCCGAGCTGCTTCATATTTTGTCCCACCTAAACTGCCAGCATGACCTTACCCAGGCATATAAATGGGCCTAAAATGGATCTACCCCTTTAAAAAAGAAATGACAAGATGGACTATTAATGGAGGCATACTCAGAATTTGTGCTGATATGCCTGATGGGTCAGTCAATAAGAATTAATTTACCGTTATCTTCGTAAAGTTGGTAGGATTAATATGTTTTACAAATGTTTTTTAAAATGCATACATGCTAGTTTTTCTACAGCTCTTTCTATAGTGAACGCACCATTAAGCGTTTTCAATTGGGTTTTTTGTGTAACACAAATCCAACAATATTATAATCATACATTTATCTCATTGAAGAGATTCAAAGGTTATTGATCTCACAAAATGTTTTCCACAGTTTAGTGTCTATAGAATGCGCTAGGTGTGATTACGGGTGAACCATTAACAACATCTTGCATATAACCGCCAAAAAAGTAGTGTACGAAGTATCAGGCACTTTGAAGGATGGCAAGCAATGAAGTAATGTTGTAGTCCCTCCGATAGAGTTATCCTCAAGCACATGTTCAACTTGCACAAATATATTTGAGTGGCCACAAGAGAAAAGCCAGCAGAAGCCACAGCAG
Organism: Phyllaplysia taylori; assembly: GCA_032273245.1. NCBI lineage: Eukaryota > Metazoa > Mollusca > Gastropoda > Aplysiida > Aplysiidae > Phyllaplysia > Phyllaplysia taylori. The sequence goes on from JAUKPP010295460.1 coordinate 9,739, forward strand.
TAATGATGGAGATACAGGCTGACAAAGTCAATTTAATGGATTGCATTTATATAGCCCATATCCCAACACTGGCTCTATGCGCTTTACAATCATTATTACCCTAGCAGACGAAATCATTCAGAAACCTTCTCAACTTCCTGGGAAGCATACAGTACAAGCTGCTATTTCACAAGCGCTCAAACACTAACGAACTGACAAGATCCTTCGCTATCTGTTGCCGGGTACTCATTTACACCTGGGTGAAGTAAGGAAAATTTTTGTCAAGTGCAA